>JAJHSJ010002733.1:0-128437 GCA_021015155.1 Magnolia officinalis | reverse complement strand
AGAATCACCTAATTCCAACGCCGTTTGATACCCCATAACATGTTAGATGCCTTCAATCATCGTTTCTCAATCTCGATCGTTAATCTTTCGAAATCGCGTGATGCGAATTAGATTCTCGTAACTTCCTCGTTATATGTCGGATTGGGTCAATTTTATGTTCATTGGAAAGGTGTGTCAGTGTTCTTCGAAACCCCACTTGAACCATCGCATTCTGAGACTGTTCGGTCCCTCAAAAGTGGGGTGAGAGTAAGTGGTCCAGAATTTTTTTGACATCCCCTGTTCCACGAAAACCCTCATAACTCCCTCACCGGGGGTCGGATTTAGACAATTTTTAACCCGTTAGAAAGGTAACATGATGAGCTTTCAAAAAAAAAGAGGAATCACCTAATTCCCAGGCCGTTTGATACCCCAAAAGCACATTAGAAACATCCGATAGTCCTTTCTCAATCTCGATCGTTAATCTTTTGAAATCGCGTGATTCAAATAAAATGCTCGTAACTCCCTCGTTATATGTCAGATTTGATCGATTTTAAGTTCATAGCAAAGGTGAGTCAGTGTTCTTCGAATCCCCACTGGAACCGTCACATTCGGAGACTGTTCGGGCACCCAAAAGTGGGGTGAGAGTAAATAATACTGAATTTTTTTGACATCCCCTATTCCCCCGAAAACCCTCATAACTCCCTCACCAGGGGTCGGATTTAGATAATTTTTAACTCGTTGGAAAGGTAACATGAAGAGCTTTCAAAAAGAAAGGGAATCACCTAAGTCCAAGGCTGTTTCATACCCTAAAATCACATTGGACGTTTTCGATCGTCGTTTCTCAATCTCGATCATTAATCTTTCGAAATCGGGTGATGCGAATAAAATGGTCGTAACTCCCTCGTTGTATGTCAGATTTGGTTGATTTTAGGTTCATTAGAAAGGTGACTCAGTTTTCTTCGAAACCCCACTAGACCCATCGCATTCCGAGACCGTTCGGTCCCCCAAAAGTGGGATGAGAGTAAATGGTCCAGAATTTTTACTACATCCCCTGTTCCCATGAAAACCTCATAACTCCCTCACCGGGGGTTAGATTTGGATGATTTTTAGCTCGTTGGAAAGATAACTTGATGAGCTTTCAAAATGAGACAGGAATTGTCTGATTCTGAGGCCGTTTGATACCCCAAAAGCACGCTAGAAGCCTTCGATCGTCGTTTCTCAATCTCGATCGTTAATCTTTCGAAATCGCGTGATGCGAGGAAAACACTCGTAACTCCCTCGTTATATGTCAGATTGGGTTGATTTTAGGTTCATTGGAAAGGTGAGTCAGTGCTCTTCGAAACCCCACTAGAACCGTCATATTTTGAGACGGTTTGGGTCCCCAAAAGTGGAGTGATAGTAAATGGTACAGAATTTTTCTAACATCCCCTATTCCCAAGAAAACCCTCATAATTCCCTCACTGGGAGACAGATTTGGACAATTTTTAGCTCATTGGAAAGGTAACTTAATGATCTTTCAAAAAGAAAATGGATTCACCTTATTCTGAGCCCGTTTGGTACCCCGAAAGCATGTTAGAAGCCTTCAATCGTCATTTCTCAATCTCGATCGTTAATCTTTCGAAATCGCATGATGCGAATAAAATGCTCGTAACTCCCTCGTTATATGTCGGATAGGGTCAATTTTATATTTATTGGAAAGGTGAGTTAGTGTTCTTCGAAACACCATTAGAACTGTCACATTCTGAGACCGTTCGGACCCCCAAAACTGGGGTGAGAATAAATAGTTTGTAATTTTTTTGACATCCCCTGTTCCCATGAAAACCCTCATAACTCCCTCACTGAGGCTCGGATTTGGACAATTTTTAGCTCGTTGGAAAGGTAACTTGACGAACTTTCAAAAAGAAAGAGGAATCACCTAATTCTGAGGCCGTTCGATACCCCAAAACCATGCTGAAACCTTCGATCATCGTTTCTCAATCTCGATCGTTAATCTTTCAAAATCACCTGTTGCGAATTAAATTCTCGTAACTTCCTCGTTATATGTCGGATTGGGTCGATTTTATGTTCATTGGAAAGGTGAGTCAGTGTTCTTTAAAACCCCACTAGAACCAGCACATTCTGAGACCGTTCGGGCACCAAAAGTGGGGTGAGAGTAAATGGTCCAGAATTTTTTCGACACCCCTGTTCCCATAAAAACGCTCATAACTCCCTCATCGGGGAGTGGATTTAGACAATTTTAACTCGTTGGAAAGTAACATGATGAGCTTTCAAAACGAAAGAGGAATTGCCTAATTCTGATGCTGTTTGATACACCATAAACATGTTAGATGCCTTAAATCGTCGTTTCTCAATCTCGATCATTAATCTTTCGAAATCGCGTGATGAGAATGAAATGCTCGTAACTCCATCGTTATATGTCAGATTTGGTTAATTTTAGGTCATTGGAAAGGTGAGTCAGTGTTCTTCGAAACACCACTAGAACAGTCACATTCCGAGACCGTTCGGGCCCCTAGAAGTGGGGTGACAGTAAATGGTCCAGAATTTTTCTAACATCCCTTGTTCCCACGAAAACACTCATAACACTCTCACCGGGGGTCGGATTTGGACAAGTTTTAACTCGTTAGAAAGGTAACTTGACGATCTTTTAAAACAAAAGAGGAATCACCTAATTCTGAGGCCGTTTGATATCCCAAAAGCACGCTAGATGCCTTCATTCGTTGTTTCTCAATTTCGATTCTTAATCTTTCAAAATCGCGTGATGCGAAGAAAACGCTCGTAACTCCCTCGTCATCGGAAAGGTGAGTCAGTTATCTTCGAAACTCCACTGGAACCATCGCATTCCGAGACGGTTTGGGCCCCCAAAAGTGGGGTAATAGTAAATGGTCCAGAATTTTTCTAACATCCCCTATTCCCACGAAAACCCTCATAACTCCGTCACATTCCGAGACCGTTCGGGCCCCAAAAGTGTAGTGAGATTAAATAGTTTAGAATTTTTTTAACATCCCCTGTTCCCATGAAAACCCAAATAACTCCCTCACCAGGGGTTGAATTTGGACGATTTTTAACTCGTTGGAAATGTAACTTGACAAGCTTTCAAAATGAAATAGGAATTGCCTAATTCCAAGGTTGTTTGATACCCCAAAAGCACGCTATAAGCCTTTGATCGTCGTTTCCCAATCTCGATCGTTAATCTTTCGAAATCGCATGAGGCAAATAAAATGATAGTAACTCCCTCGTTATATGTCGGATTGGATCAATTTTAGGTTCATTGGAATGGTGGTCAGTGTTCTTCGAAACCCCATTAGAACCTAGCATTCCGAGACTGTTCGGGCCCCCAAAAGTGGGGTGAGAGTAAATGGTCCAAAATTTTTCCGACATCCCATGTTCCCACGAAAACCCTCATAACTCAACCGAGAGTCAGATTTGGACGATTTTTAACCCATTGGAAAGGTAACATGACAAGCTCTTAAAACGAAACAGGAATCTCCTAATTCCGAGACCGTTTGATACACTAAAAGCACACTAGAAACTTTTGATCGTCGTTTCTCAATCTCGATTGTTAATCTTTTGAAATCACATTATGCGAATAAAATGCTCGTAACTCCCTCGTTATATGTCGGATTTGGTCGATTTTAGGTTCATTAGAATGGTGAGTCTGTGTTCTTCGAAACCCCACTAGAACCGTCACATTCCGAGACTGTTCGGGCCACCAAAAGTGGGGTGAGAGTAAATGGTCCAAAATTTTTTTGGCATCCCGTGTTCCCATGTAAACCCTCATAACTCCCTCACCAGGGGTCGGATTTAGAAAATTGTTAACTGTTGGAATGGTAACAAGATGAGCTTTCAAAACGAAAGGGAATCACCTAATTCTGAGGCCGTTTAATACCACAAAAGCACGCTAGACGCCTTCGATCATTGTTTCTCAATCTCGATCATTAATCTTTCGAAATCGCGGGATGCGAATAAAATGCTCATAACTCCCTCATTGTATGTCAGATTGGTAGATTTTAGGTTCATTGGAAAGGTGAGTCAGTTTCTTCGAAACCCCACTGGAACCGTCACATTCCGAGACCGTTCGGCCCCCGAAAAGTGGGGTTATCGTAAATGGTCCAGAATTTTTCTAGCATCCCTATTCCCATGAAAACCCTCAAAATTCCCTTACTGGGGTCAGATTTTGAAGATTTTCAGCTCGTTGCAAAGGTAACTTGACGAGCGTTTAAAAAGAAAGAGGAATCGCCCAATTTTGAGGCCGTTTGATACCCCAAGCATGCTAGAAGCCTTCAATCATCATTTCTCAATCTCGATCATTAATCTTTCGAAATCACGTGATGGGAATAAAATGCTCGTAACTGCCTCGTTATATGTCAGGTTGGGACGATTTTAAGTTTATTGGAAAGGTGAGTCAGTGTTCTTCAAAACCCCACTAGAACCGTCACATTCCAAGACCGTTCGGGCCCTAAAAGTGGGGTGAGAGTAAATAGTCCAGAATTTTTTTGACATCCCCTATTCCCATGAAAACCCTCATAACTCCCTCACCAGGGGTCGGATTTGGACGATTTTTAGCTCGTTGGAAAGGTAACTTGACAAGCTTTCAAAAAGAAAGAAGAATCACCTAATTCTGAGGCCGTTTGATACCCCAAAAGCACGCTAGAAGCCTTCAATCATCGTTTCTCAATCTCGATCGTTAATCTTTCGAAATCGTGTGATGCGAATAAAATGCTCATAACTTCCTCGTTATATGTCGGATTGGGTCGATTTTATGTTCATTGGAAAGGTGAGTCAGTGTTCTTCGAAACCCCACTGGAACTATCACATTCCGAGACCGTTCAGGACCCCAAAAGAGTGGTGAGAGTAAATGGTCCAGAATTTTCCAACATCCCCTGTTCCCACAAAAACCCTCACAACTCCCTCACCGGGGGTTGGATTTAGACAATTTTTAACTCGTTGGAGAGGTAACATGACGAGCTTTCAAAACGAAAGAGGAATCGCCTAATTCCAAGGCCTTTTGATACCCCAAAAGCATGTTAGATGCCTTCGATCATCGTTTTCCAATCTCGATCGTTAATCTTTCGAAATCGCGTGATGCGAATAAAATGCTCGTAACTCCCTCGTTATATGTCAGATTTGGTCAATTTTAGGTTCATTGGAAAGGTGAATCAGTGTTCTTCGAAACCCCACCAGAACCGTCGTATTTGGAGACGGTTCGGGCCCCCAAAAGTGGAGTGAGAGTAAATGCTCCAGAATTTTTTCTACATTCCCTGTTCCCACGAAAACCCTCATAACTAAATCGAGGGTCATATTTGGACGATTTTTAACCAATTGGAAATGTAACATAACGAGCTTTCAAAATGAAAGAGGAATCACCTAATTCCAAGGCCGTTTGATACCCCAAAAGCACACTAAAAACCTTCGATCGACGTTTCTCGATCTCGATTGTTAATCTTTCGAAATCGCGTGATGCGAATATAATCCTCGTAACTCCCTAGTTATATGTCGGATATGGTCGATTTTTGGTTGTTTAGAAAGGTGAGTCAGTGTTCTTCGAAACCCCACTAGAACCGTCGCATTCCAAGACCGTTCGGGCCACCAAAAGTGGGGTGAGAGTAAATGGTCCAGAATTTTTTAGACAACCCCTGTTCCCATGTAAACCCTCATAACTCCCTCACCGGGGGTCGGATTTAGTAAATTTTTAACTTGTTGGAAAAGTAACATGACGAGCTTTCAAAACGAAGGGAATCACCTAATTCTGAGGCCGTTTGATACCCTAAAAACACGCTATATGCCTTCGATTGTCGTTTATCAATCTCGATCATTAATCTTTCGAAATCGCGGGATGTGAATAAAATGTTCATAACTCCCTCGTTGTACGTCAGATTTGGTCAATTTTAGGTTCATTGGAAAGGTGAGTCAATTTTCTTGGAAACCCCACTGAAACCGTCGCATTCCGAGACCGTTCGGGCCCCCAAAAGTGGGGTGAGAGTAAATGGTCCACAATTTTTCTAGCATCCCTATTCCCATGAAAACCCTCAAAATTCCCTTATCGGGGTCGAATTTTGACGATTTTCAGCTCGTTACAAAGGTAACTTGACAAGCTTTCAAAAAGAAAGAGGAATCGCCTAATTTTGATGCCGTTTGATACCCCAAAAGCATGCTAGAAGCCTTCGATCGTCGTTTCTCAATCTCGATCGTTAATCTTTCAAAATCGCGTGACGGGAATAAAATGCTCGTAACTTCCTCGCTATATGTCGGGTTGGGACGATTTTAAGTTCATTGGAAAGGTGAGTCAGTGTTCTTCAAAACCCCACTAGAACCGTCACATTCTGAGACCGTTCGCTCCCCAAAAGTAGGGTGAGAGTAAATAATCCATAATTTTTTTGACATCCCCTGTTCCCACGAAAGCCCTTCATCAGAGGTCGGATTTGGACAATTTTTAGCTCATTGGAAAGGTAACTTGATAAGCTTTCAAAAAGAAGGAAGAATCACCTAATTCTAAGGCCGTTTGATATCCCAAAATCACCCTAGAAGCCTTCGATCATCATTTCTCAATCTCGATCGTTAATCTTTCGAAATCGCGTGATGCGAATAAAATACTCGTAACTTCGTCGTTATATGTCGGATTGGGTCGATTTTATGTTCATTGGAAAGGTGAGTCATTGTTCTTCGAAACCCCACTAGAACCGTCACATTTCGAGACCGTTCAGGGCCCCAAAAGTGTGGTGAGAGTAAATGGTCCAGAATATTTCCAACATCCCCTGTTACCACGAAAACCCTCATAACTCCCTCACCGGGGGTTGGATTTAGACAATTTTTAGCTCGTTACAGAGGTAACATGACGAGCTTTCAAAATGAAAGAGGAATCACCTAATTCCGAGGCCGTTTGATACCCCAAAAGCACACTAGATGCCTTCGATCATTAATCTTTCGAAATCGGGTGATGCGAATAAAATACTCGTAACTCCCTCGTTATATGTCAGATTTGGTCAATTTTACATTCACTGGAAAGGTGAGTCAGTGTTCTTCGAAACCCCACTAGAACCGTCGCATTCTGAGACCGTTCGGGCCACCAAAAGTGGGGTGAGAGTAAATGGTCCAGAATTTTTTAGACAACCCCTGTTCCCACGTAAACCCTCATAACTCCCTCACGGGGGTCAGATTTAGACGATTTTTAACCTGTTGGAAAAGTAACATGACGAGCTTTCAAAACGAAAGGGAATCAGCTAATTCCGAGGCCGTTGGATACCCCAAAAGCATGATAGATGCCTTCGATTATCGTTTCTCAATCTCGATCATTAATCTTTAGAAATCGCGGGATGCGAATAAAATGTTCATAACTCCCTCGTTGTTTGTTAGATTTGGTCGATTTTAGGTTCATTGGAAAGGTGAGTCAATTTTCTTCGAAACCCCACTGGAACTGTCATATTCCGAGACCTTTTGGGCCCCCAAAAGTGGTGTGACAGTAAATGGTCCATAATTTTTCTAACATCCCTATTCCCACGAAAACCCTCATAACTCCGTCACTGGGGTCGGATTTGGACGATTTTTAGCTCGCTGGAAAGGTAACTTGACGAGATTTCAAAAAGAAAGGGGAATCACCCAATTTTGAGGCCGTTTGATACCCCAAAAGCATCGTAGAAGCCTTTGATCATCATTTCTCAATCTCAATCGTTAATCTTTCGAAATCGCGTGATGCGAATAAAATGCTCGTAACTCCCTCGTTGTATGTCGGATTGGGTAGATTTTATTTTCATTGGAAAGGTGAGTCAGTGTTCTTCGAAACCCTACTAGAACCGTCACATTCCGAGATCGTTCGGGCCCCTAAAAGTGGCGTGAGAGTAAATAGTCCAGAATTTTTTTGACATCCCCTGTTCCCACGAGAACCTCATAACTCCCTCACCGGGGGTCAGATGCAGACGATTTTTAGCTCGTTGCAAAGGTAACTTGATGAGCTTTCAAAAAGAAAGAGGAATTACCTAATTATGAGGCCATTTGATACCCCAAAAGGATGCTAGAAGCATTTGATCTTAGTTTCTCAATCTCGATCGTTAATCTTTCGAAATCGCGTGATGTGAATAAAATGCTCGTAACTTCCTCGTTATATGTCGGATTGGGTTGATTTTATGTTCTTTGGAAAGGTGACTCAGTGTTCTTCGAAACCCCCTAGAACTGTCACATTCCGAGACCAGTCAGGACCCCAAAAGTGCGGTGATAGTAAATGATCTAGAATTTTTCTAACATCCCCTAATCCCACGAAAACCCTCATAACTCCCTCATCGGGTGTCAGATTTGGACGATTATTAGCTCGTTGGAAAGGTAACTTGATGAGATTTCAAAATGAAATAGGAATTGCCAAATTCTGACGCCGTTTGATACTCCAAAAGCATGCTATAAGCCTTCGATCGTCGTTTCTCAATCTTGATCGTTATTCTTTCGAAATCGCGTGATGCGAATAAAATGATCGTAACTCCCTCGTTATATGTCGGATTTGGTCAATTTTAGGTTCATTGGATGGTTGAGTCAGTGTTCGTCGAAACCCCACTAGAACCGTCGCATTCTGAGACCGTTCGGGCTTTCAAAAGTGAGGTGAGAGTAAATGGTCTAGAATTTTTTTGACATCCCCTGTACCCACGAAAACCCTCATAACTCCCTCACTGGGGTCAGATTTGGACGATTTTTAGCTCGTTGGAAAGGTAACTTGACAAGATTTTAAAATGAAAGCGGAATCACCAGATTCTGAGGCCGTTTGATACCCCAAAAGCATGCTAGATGCCTTCGGTCATTGTTTCTTAATCTTGATTCTTAATCTTTCGAAATTGCGTGATGCGAAGAAAACGCTCGTAACTCCCTCGTTATATGTGAAATTGGGTTGATTTTAGGTTCATCAGAAAGGTGACTCAGTGCTCTTCGAAACCCCACTGGAACCGTCGCATTCCGAGACAGTTTGGGCCTCCAAAGTGGGTTGATAGTAAATGGTCCATAATTTTTATAACATCCCCTATTCCCACGAAAACCTTCATAACTCCCTCATCCGGTGTCGTATTTGGACGATTTTTAGCTCATTGGAAAAGTAACTTGACGAGATTTCAAAATAAAATAGGAATTGCCTAATTCCAAGGCCGTTTTATACCCCAAAAGCACGCTATAAGCCTTTGATCGTCGTTTCTCAATCTCGATCGTTAATATTTCGAAATCGCGTGATGCGAATAAAATGCTTGTAACTCCCTCGTTATATGTCAGATTGGGTCGATTTTAGGTTCATTGGAAAGGTGACTTAGTGTTCTTCGAAACCCCACTAGAACCGTCGCATTCTGAGACCGTTCGGGACCCCAAAAGTGGGGTGAGAGTAAATGGTCTACCATTTTTCAGACATCCCCTGTTCCTACAAAATCCCTCATAACTCCCTCACAGGGGGTCGGATTTGGATGAGTTTTAGCTCGTTGGAAAGGTAACGTAACGATCTTTTAAAACAAAATAGGAATCATCTGATTCTGAGGCCGTTTGATACCCCAAAAGCACGCTAGATGCCTTCGGTCGTTGTTTCTCAATCTCAATTCTTAATCTTTCGAAATCCCGTGAAGCGAAGAAAACGCTCGTAACTCCCTCTTATATGTCGAATTGGGTTGATTTTAGGTTCATCGGAAAGGTGAGTCTGTCCTCTTCAAAACCCAACTGTAACCGTCGCATTTCGAGATGGTTTGGGCCCCCAAAAGTGGGGTGATAGTAAATGGTCCATAATTTTTCTAACATCCCCTATTCCCACGAAAACCCTCATAACTCGCTCATTGAGTCACGAGGGAGCAAATAGTCTGCGACACGATACGGATGTGCGAAGTGCGCCATCTAGCGCCACTACAGCCACACTGCCTCACTGTCCACGCCCACGCCCACGCCCACGCCCTCGCCCGTGCCCGAGCGCGAGCGTGCGCGTGTGCGTGTGTGTTCTAGTGCGCAACCCGAGCATCACCTCCTCCAAAAACTCCAAGTAAGAATACTCTTCATAAGTCCACATAAACCACAAAAGGATTTCAACCATTTCCGATGTGGGGCAAAGCACACACCGCACTTTTAGATTTGAAATTTTTAGAAAAAGCATTTTATTGGCCAAATCCCAAAATTTTGAAAATTTTGAATTTTTTTTTAAAATTTTTTTTTTTTTCAAAAACAACTAAATTTCAACACATTGTAGCTTAAAAGAAAAACTCTACAATGCAGAATCGCCAGTCATCTAATTGATGGAGTTTTCCCATGGCATATGGGATATTGTTGGGTTTTTTTCTATCTATATGCAGGCCAATAATCAGTGGCTAGGATTGTCTCATGAGGGAGTTCCTTTGGTAGCATTAACCCTGTGAGTCCACCATACTAACAGTCTGGTCAACAAAACACAGACCCCATCTGCCCACTAGTTCAGGCATTTCCTCAAAAACAAAAGAACCACCTTCTGATTGTTGTTGCCATGTTGATTCGACTCCTCCAACGTCACGATCGTGAGTAGAAAGAACGTGTAGATCTTGAATGCATTGCGGTAGATGTAACCCGGTCCAGGAATAAATCTCCATCAAAATGGGCCAGAGAAGTGGCCCGCAAGAGTGAATCGACATTGGGGAGGAGAACACTGAGGTTGGATCGGAGGTTCTCGACAAGATTGAACTTTGAAATTAGGGCTGAGATGTGAGAAATCCTTGATGAGAGAATAGATGCGATCGAAAATGTCTTGCTCCTCAATGTAGAATAGGTCCTTGTTGGAGAGATCGAAGACGACACCTTTTTTAAGAAATTAAAAAAATAAGAGAGAAAGAGAGAGGTCAATGAAATTAGAGTGGGGAGAGCAATAGAGAGAGAGAGAGAGAGAGAGAGAGAGAGAGAACCAACCTTCGATGAATTCATCTAGCTGGGAAGGGGAGAAGGAGGAGATGGAAATTGGGGATTCTACAGAGAGGCAGATGATGTCGTCGCATCCCTCAGATTCGAGATCTTGGAGGTTAGATGGGAAGATAACGTGTGGGCCATTGATTGATAGGGAGAGAGAGAGCTCTGAAAACGTAGAGAGAGAGAGAGAGAGAGAGAGAGAGAGAGAGAGAGATGGGAAATAGGGAGGGTTTTTTTTTTTCGCTTTTGTTTTCGAAATGTAAAGAGGCGGGAAATGAAATCCGATTGCGTACTTACTCATTATGATTTTATCATACCGAGTAAACTCTATGGGGCCAACATTGGATGCAATTGAATTATCCACGCCGTCCATCAGTTTTTAAAGCTCATTTTATGACTTTATCCAAAAATAGAAACAAAATACAAAGATAAACATAGGAAATAGTTGAAATAATGATTTCCGCCGTTAAAACCTTTCTACGCCCCACATTGATTTTTATTTGTCATCCAACCTTTCAGAAGATCATACAGAAATGGATGAAGTGAAAACACAAATATCAGCTTGATCCCAAACTTCTGTGGCCCCGGGAATTTTGCACCGGTAGACAAAAAATTCAGACTTTTTCCTTTGGTGTGGCGCACTTAAGATTTGTATATGCTTCATTTTTGTTCTCAACACATAAAATTAAATGGTAATATGAATGGACGGAGTGGATAAAATAAATAAATTACGGTGGACCCCACGGTTTACTCAGTACGCAATCCAATAAAGAAGAATTGATGAGTGTAATCGCTCGCTTGAGATGGACAGCCGTCTCACCGCACATCTCACAATGTGGAGCACGTGTAAAAGATCAGACACATTCATCAGGAGGTCTCTCACCCTGAAAATAGGATGGTCCACCGTTCACGTCATCAATGCAATGCTATGCGTTTTTGTTTAATGTGACTGTTGTAAACACTTTTTAGCCTTCCATTTCTTGTATAGATGTATGACTTATCAGATCGTTTTTTTCCCACCACCTATGGACCTCGACCCAAAACCTAGTGTTGAAACTCGAGTCTACCACCGAGGAAGGGCTCAAACCCAACATTTTTTGGCTTATAAGATCGTCCTGATTTTGGGGCGAGATCATTCAAGAAATGGCCAACATATAATGAATGGTTTGGATTTTCCTTGTATGTTCCCGGTTTCTTTATGTGTGGGAGATAATTGCCATAAATGGGTTAACTCCATTGGACTTGATTGCGTACCGCCACTATGATGTGTGGGTTTATCCACACCATCCATCTATGAGCCAAACAATAAGGCAAATCCAAGGTTCAAGTGGACCATTTAGAGGGGATAAAACGTCTACCATTGAAAACTTTATGGGGCCATGGAAGTTTTGGATCAACCTTATATACATACGTATTTTCCTCCTTGCATCTAGATCTGTGTGCCCTTATGAACAAGTTGGATAGTAAATAAAAATAGCCATGGTGTGCTCCATACTTCCTGTGGTGTGGTCTGCTTGATCATTGGATTTGCCAAAAATTTTAGAAAATGGACGAACGGTGTGAATAAAACACATACATCATGGTGGGCCTCTCAGAGCACCTGCCAATCTCTATTTGGTAAGAAATGGTCGCCAATTTTGTGCAGAAGTTCCTACCCAAGAAGTTTCTACACAAGGATTTTGTGTGGGGCCACTACGATGTTTGTGAGAAAGCCACTCTATTCATCCATTTTTAGAGCTCATTTTAGGGCATGCAACAAAAAATAAAATGTACCCAAAACTTAAATGATCCACATGAGAGGAAACAATGGAAATTTAGTGACCATTCGTTGAAATATTTATATGGCCACAAAAGTTTTGTATCAGTTTAAGTCCCGGTATTTTCACTTCATCTCATATGAATATTAAGGGGGAGCTTAGGAAAGTTTCAATAGTATAGACATTCCTTTTCCTGCTATTTCATCTTGTATTGTCCACTTGAGTTTTGTATACTCTTCATTTATGGTCAAATGTCTTAAAATGAGCTCGAAAAATGGATGAACAGGTTGGATTTCTTACAAACATCATAGTGGGGCCCACCCAAAATTAGTCTTTTGCAAGAAATCAATGTCCAATGTTACAATGCTATTGCCACGCCTCGAAAATCGGAACCCGAAACTATGAGTTGTATTTATATAAATATACATCGTAACCCACATTATTTCATGCATTTTCAAGGTAATTAGAGCAACTAAAATAATACTAATCATTGTCATTAAATATTGTCCACTAATTAATCCTTGAATCTTTAATTACATTGACACCAAAAATAATAATAATAATAATAACAATATATATTGAATTTTAATTAATAAGGATAAAAGTCTTCAATGTTGTCCAACTGATTTTTCATATACAAATCCTGCAAAATAATCTATACAGGTGTGAGCGCAACAGCTCGTAGGGTCACATCCTTTCCAAAATTTAAAATTCTACGTTAACACAAATACAACTTAATAAAAAAAAAAATATGATTAATTACGAATATTGAATCATCATTTTACGTAACAACAATAACAATTTATTTTCCATAATAACAAAATAAGACAGTACAATCATCTAAAATCCTTTTTGGTTCAATCCAGGGCAGAGCACCCGTGTGTGTTGATCCTTTTAGAGAATGACCCTTGGCAGAGCACCGGTGTTGATCCTTTTAGGGAATGACCCTCGGCAGAGCACCTGGTGAATAAACTTTTAGGGTAATTACCCAGGGCAGAGTACTCGTGTGTGTTGATCCTTTTAGGGAATCGCCAGGGCAGAGCACTCGTGCCGATCCTTTCGGGAATGACCTTGGACAGAGCACTCGTACCGTGTTGATCCTTTCGGGAATGACCCTAGGCAAATCACCCGTATCAAAATAACATAATGGTCCTTTCAGGGCAGAGCACCCATAATATAATTAAAAGCATTTAACAATAATTAAATGAATTTATTCCACATATTAGAAATCAAATAAATGCATTCTACATCATGTAAAACCAAAATGAAATGTCTTAAATCAGTAATATGAAATAAATAATTAATGAAATGAAAGTATATAATAATGTAGTCTTTTCAATTGAAAAAATCACCTACCTGATGTGTTGAGTGGAGATTGAATGGTATAGTTTGGACGTTGGAGATTGGAGATGGATAAAATGGACAGTCGAGATTTCCCGATTTATAGGTTGGCTAGAAAACGGAAAGAGAAAGGAAGAAAAATCGGAGAGGTTTCAATCTGCGTGGATTGCATTGTGGAAGCCTTCCAAGTCCCTTACTGCAATGAAAGCTAGGTGGGTCCAATGAGATGTTTGTGAGAAATCCATTCCATCTAGCTACTTTGCCGAGTTATAATAATACATGATTCTAAAGGTAAGGCAGATTTGGAATTTAGGTGGGCCATAAAACTGGAAACAGTGGGGTTGAACGTTTGCCGTTAAAATCTTCTTAAGTTGATGGTGAGCGGTCTTGATTGTTTGGTGGGTTCCGCCGATGAAGAATGATGGAAGAAGAAAGAGGAGAATTTGAATGGGAGAGGAAATTGGAGAGTTTGAATCGAGGTAGGTGTAGGACCTGATGTTTTATTTAAACCAATCTGATTTAAATGATTTTAAACTTGCAAGTATATGAATCAGATGTAGATATAGTACGTATTACGAGATCGTTCCCACGAGGACTGGTTGTCATATTTCGAATTTATGATTCCTCTTAACTAATCCAACAAATATTTTATCTAGTAATTAAGTAAACTAAAAAATCAATGACAAAGCAGCTGAGAACAAGAAGGAAAATTGAATTAAGGAGAACACTTGGACTTTTGAATCCACCCCTAATTATCCTGACCCTTGTTTTATCTGTTGATTCACCCTAATTCAGATTGATATAAATTCAAAAAATAAAGCACACTCTATGCCCTTGGTCGGGCACACAGAATGTATAATCCCTTAAAGCATAAGGATCACATCTTTCTATCCATGGTCAGGAATGAAGAGATGTAATTCCTATTTCTTTCTCTATAAGGAACTTGTTCATGGTCAGACACAAGCATCTAGAATAAGATTTCAAACAACATCCACATCTAGACTTTGGTTAAGCTCATAGATTGGAGAAATATGGAGTTTTCAATTAAGCATAATAGAGAAAGAAATAAATCAATCAAACTCAAATAAAATCAACAAATAATAAGAATTATTCAAATTAAGGGCTTCATCTTAGTCATAGCTAAGGAATTTAGCCTAGCATAAACATGATTAAGCTAAACATAGTAAAAAGAAACAATAAAAATAAAAGAAATATGAAATACTGTCTCTCCCTGCTCCACGTCCAATGGTCCACCTTCAATTCCCCACTTTCTTCCTTCCTCTCTCTTTTATAGCTGTGAAGGTCGGCTAAGAGTGCATAAGGTCGGTGAGTTTCTTACGCAGCAATGTGCGCAGCAGGGCCTGCTGACTAACGCTAGACGTTGGTGGGACCCATTTCTTAATATTGCTCACAAGATCCAATCCATTCATTGGATTGTACACGAAATTTCAGCAAGATATGGGTGGTTTTAGAATGTTATTGACACGGCCAAAGGTAGTAATCAAGCTGCAATCTGTACAGGGCTGTTCGCTTGTAATTGTTGAAACCAGCACGTGTGCGTGCATGAGGGCACAAGGTCAACATGGGTTTGATTAAATCGAGCCACTCTACATGATGGACGGCTCGGATTGAGCATTTGGACCATAATGGAGGCCCACTACAGATCAAACGGCACTCTGTTTCACGCCAGAAGAAACACAAATTTTCGTTTTGAGTCGGTGGTGTAAGAGGGACCCATGATCGAATTCTAATGGAAAATCCATGCCGTCTATTAGAATCTACTAGAAATTTTAGTTGGAAATGACTTTTTTTGGATTGCTTTTGATGCGGTCCACCTGATTTTCTACTCTACCGTCCGTTAGATGTTGTGGACGCTATTTCCATGTGTACATGTGCATGAGTCTGGAAATCCTCCATATGTGCGGTCGATTTAGCCTCTTGGAATGAATGAACGGTCCGGAGTAGAAATATCTGTGATTGTAACATCCCGGATTTTTGCCAACCTGGAATTAGACGTCCTTAGGCAATGGGTCGCTCCTAACACCTTATTAACTTGTCAGAACCCAATCCCATAATCTAAAAATTATTTTTTTACCCTTTTCCTGCACAAATCTCACCTTTCACCACCTCGTTCTTTAAATCTTTCTAAGTACCTTTACATTAGACACTAATCTTAAGGTTTAGGTGATGAAGAACCATACTTAAACTATAAATTACTGTAACTAGTAAATACAGAAATAAAATGGGCTTTTAATCATTACTCTTATGGAACCCCACAAAACGAATAAGCTATTTGGAACATTAGCCTCTCCTACCCTAGGACCTTCTTCTGTTGTTATTAGGGCGTGCTTTAATTGAGTATTAATAACTTAGATCACTTTATATACAAACTACAAAGGACTAAGTACCACCTTAGATAGAAATCACTCAGGACTAAATCCTTTAGAAATTAAGCGAGAATTAGCTAGTGTTAAACAAGAGTACCTGTGAAATTAGCACCAATCACTTTAAATACTATCTGCAAGACCCAAAATTTGTAGAATCATTGACACTAAGTTACCCTAAAATCTCGGATCAATCTCATTGCCCAGTTGCTCTCGGGAGCAAATTGAAACTCCATATTAGATCTGGACCGCTCGTGGGAAGTCCGATTAACGAGAAGTTAAACGGTTAGGACCGCCTTGCTGGGCTTAACAACCATCTTAGAAATCAAATCCAGATAGTGTCCCAGTGCTATTCGCTTGAGCCCGGAGTGAAGAGTGTGAGAAACGTGGATATTTTAGAAATAATATCTAAATTTACGTAATCTGAGACTTGTCACTTGCGGGCCTGATGTAAGCAATCAGATCGTCAGAATCTGACCCAATTACACCCTCGGATCAGGGGAAATTTCTCATACATGGCAGTGCACTTGTGGCCCTGATCGAGTTTTCGAGACCGTTGAACTGAAACTAGTCCGCCACGGGCGATCTGTAAATCCGATCAGACCAAAAACTTAACTCGACCTAGATCCAAGGTCAGTGAGCTTAAGTCCGACCTTTGGATCAAGGGGGGCTTCTAGAAGTGTTCCGTTGAAATGGAACAGACCCACTTTGGCTATAACCTAAGTATACCTTAGTCTTGAGTCTAATTTGGTGAGTTCTGGACCTATATAAGGACCTTAAACCCTCACTCTCTCATTCCATACAAATTTGAGAAAACCTAGGAGAGAGAAGAGAAAAAAGAGAGAGAAAGTGTGGGAGAAGTGGGTGAAGGATCCTGGTGCTCTATTCTACCATCATACGTGCTTAACCATCAAGATCTAATCGCCTTTATGGCGATTCCGACTTCATTTCTAGGTAAGAAAATCTAACCCTAAGCTGTTTTATGGTTTCTAAGAGTGTAGGTAATGTAATTGCTGATCTACTTCATGATTTAGGTTGCTTAATCACTGTAGACGAAGGCTTAGAGATTCTAGCGTATTCGTTACGATTCTACGACAAAAGGTGCGGACTTTAGATGTATAGGTTATGGTTTTCAACGCTTTCAATGTCAGATAATGATAGATTCATGATCTGGATGCTATTGCACATGTACAAAGTGCTGTCCGTTTCGTTTTTCGGTTAAACGTTAACTATGTTGAATATACTGTATTCCTTGTATTAGTATGTAACATCACAGATTTTTGCCAACCTGGGATTAGACGTCCTAGGCAATGGGTCGATCCTAAGACCTTATCAACTTGTCGAAACTAAATCCCACAGTCTAAAATCGTTCCTTAACCATTTTCTTCACAAATTCCACCCTTTACCACCTTTTTCTTTAAAATTTTCAAAGTACTTTCATCCTAGACACTATCCTAAACTAGCTAAGTAGTATAACTTGGATCACTTTATATACAAACTACAAAGGCCCAGGTACCACCTCAGACAGAAATCTTACAAGACTAAACCCTTTAGAACTTAAGTGAGATTTAGCTAGTGTTAAACTAAAGTGCCTGTGAAATTAGCACCAATCACTTTAAATACGATCTGCAAGACCCAAAACTTGTAGAATCATTGACGCTAGGTTACCCTAAAATCTAGGATCAATCTCATTACCCGGTTGCTCTCGGGAGCATCTCGAAACTCCGTATCGGATCTGGACCGCACGTCGGAAGTCCAATTAACACGAAGTTAAGGAACTAGGACCGCCTCGCTGGGCTTGACAACCATCTCGGAAATCAAATCCAGATAGTGTCCCAGCGCTATTCGCTTGAGCTCAGAGTGAAGAGTGTGAGAAATGTGAAATTAATTCAAATAAAATATCTTGAATAGTAATCTGGCATCACTCGCTTGTGGATCAGTTTTAAGCAACCAGACCGTCAGAATCAGACCAAATTACACCCTCGGATCAGGAGAAATTTCATACACATTTACATGTACTCGGAATCTCCGATCGAGATCCGCTGACCATTGAACTGAAACTGGTCCGCCACGCGTGATCTGGAATCCCGACCGAAATGAAAATTTAATAGAACGTAGATCCAGCGTTAGTGAGCTTAAGTCCGACCATTGGCTCAAGGAGGGCCGCCAGGAACCCTCTTTTGAGCTGAAACAATGCCGATTTGATTATAATGTAAGTATACTTTGAACATAAGTCTATTTCGGTGAATTTTTAGGCTATATAAGGACCTTAAATCCTCTCTCATGGCAGACATACGAATTTGAGATTGAGAGAGAGAAAAGAGAGAGAAAAGAGAGAGAAAGTGTGGGAGCAGTGGGAGAATCTCCCTGCCACTCTTCCTTGCCGCTGTTCAGGCTCCACCGCCTGATCTCATCGCTTTCCCGACGTTTCTGGCATCATTTCTACGTAAGAAACCCTAACCATAATCTGTTTTGGGGTTTAGACTTTTGTAGGTTGTGAAATAGCTAACCTATTTCGTTCTATAGGTTGTCAAACTGCCGAATACGGAAGCTTAGCAAACCTATCGACTTCGTTACGATTCTACGACAAAAGGTGCGGACTTTAGGTGTATAGGTTATGGTTTTCAACGCTTTCAATGTCAGATAATGATATATTCATGATCTGCATGCAATTGCACATGTACAAAGTACTGTCTGTTTTCCGTTTCGATTAAAGATGAAAAATATGGAATTCTACATACTCTAGGTATTTGTAGAAAGTACGGTATACGTATATTTTTTGGAAATGTGTTTGACATGTTTATTTGTTATATGGATATACGATATATGGATAAAATACTTATTTGGCAAAAGGATTCGCCTAAACACATGTTTTACTTATATATGCTATGTATGTTGAAATTGCGTATTCTAGAAAGTACTGTATACGTATAAATTTTGGAGATGTATTTATCATGATTATTTATTGTAGTAATATATTATACATGGATAAAATACTCGCTTGGCTAAAGGATAGCCCTAATACATGTTTTGCTAACATACACCATGTATGTTGTAATAGTGTATTCTAAGTGTTTGTGAAAATGACTGAATGAGTATAGAATTCTCATTCGTGCCCGCCATGACTAATTGTCACGGATTTATGATTGTTGTATTGGCGATACCCCTTTGACGAAAGGATTTGCCCTAAATCATGCCACGGCCAATATACACTATATATGCTAAAACGTGTGGCCCAAGTGTTTGTGGAAATGATTGAATGAATATGGAACTTGGATTCCTGCTTGCCATGACTATCCGTCGTGGGTGTACGTGTGTTATGATTGGGGCAACTCCTTAGTGAAAGGATTTAGCCTAATGCCTATGTGATCGACATATGTCATGTATGTTGATGTATATTTGTTTAAGTGTTTCTTGAAATGTCTGAACGAGTAGTAGTTAGCGAATTGTAATGTATAAGGGTGTTGAGATATGATTCTCAACTCCTTTAACTATGTGTATGATTTCCTTGAATAGCTGTGTGATTAGGAATTGAATATGTACAAACTCATGCTTGTGTTATGCTTCATAACATGTTCAACTGCCTTTATGATTTTATCTATGTAATGCATATGTTTAAATTCATATTTACGTTGTATGATCCGTCATGGGTGATGGGGGAGTGGAGCAACGAGTGCGTGCAACAACCCTGGCAGCCCTAAACGGATAATACCAGACCTTGATTGTATGAGTTGAATCTTGATCCATTACTGCTTTATCTATCTGCAATTGATTGTGTTTGGGGCTATGATTATAGTCCAGATAATCGGTACCAGAATTGAATTCGTGGCTGTGATTCATTTGCCACGTGAGATGTGTTCGACGAACCCGAGTCGTACTTCGGTTGACGATAGTGGTTGGCCACACGAAGTACTTATGCGCTTCATATCATCTAACTTGTTGTGCGCTCGAGCTAGCCGAGCTCGTCAAGTAACCCGATCTGTTTAATGTATGTTCACCATATTTGGACGCTACTACTTGAACCTAGGGTACCAAACTTACCAGTGAAATCCCTTTTAACCATGCTACCTCGATCCGCTAAGACTCATGAGCCGGGCATGGTGGTATGGGACACCGTGGTCGAGCTGTCGGCCTACGCTAGGGCCACGTGCCTCCTCGTAGTGACCATTGAGCAACCAAACTTGTGAGCCGAAAACGGTGGTATGGGACACTGTATTCGAGCTGTCGATACTTACGGCGAGAGCCGAGTACGGTGAGACCTGTACTCGTGCTGACGGGCGACGAGTCCTCTGTAGTATCTTCGAGTATACTCCAAGGTCTGTGATTGGCGACGAGCCCTTCACAACAACTAGAGTATGAGTTGAGCCGAGTACGGTGAGACCTGTATTCGAGCTGACGGCCAGCGATTGAGCCGAGTACGGTGAGACCTGTACTCGAGCTGACGGTCAGCAATTGAGCCACATACGGTGAGATCTGTATCCGTGCTGACGGGTGACGAGCCCTTTGTGATGCCTTCGCTATGCCTCTCAAACCATAATATTGTATGAGATTAACTGGATTGACGACCCTAGAATGGATCATGTTTGGGAATGATACAAGGGAGGTACCTTAGTTTCCCAATACTACTGTTTGAAATGGACTAATAATAACTCGGTAATCATGCTCATCATCGCACCGCATGTGCCTAGTATATGTGGAGCACTGAGGGAGGTATGCATTCGCGAACGTAAGATGATGTCGCATGAGGGTGGTTTGGCAAGGGCATACATCATCATGTCATTTCATACTTGCATTTAATAAGAGTAGTTAAACTTGTTTGATTGTACTGCTTTATCATTATTGCTTGATTGAATTGATAACATGTTAACCTATGCTTTATTGTTCCACTGAGTTGATCACTCACTCCCACGTTACGGGACGGTGTTTGCAACACCAACCAGATTTGTTGAGTTTCAGGTGATGGCGATGCTTATGAAGCAGAGCCGAACTACTACTATGATGTTGAGGAGTTCTCCTACATGTAATCTCTGACAGGTCTATGAAGACCTGGTATTGTATTGACGGGGCTACGGTACTTGGGATAGGAGGCATTACACTTCCTCACATTTGGTATATTTTAGAACTATACTTGTTATTATTTAACCTGGTAATGTTGTCACACTCTGGAGACTCATCATAGTTTATATATTTTATCTATCTATCACAGTCTTCCGCTTGCAAATTTAACTGTCTCTGGAGTATGATATGCTGTTTTGACTTAATCTCACTCATGTTCAATGCACGAATACAGTCAACATTCAATCATCATTCATTTTGTTGCATAAGTGATGTTCTGGAACTCGGGAGTTGAGTTTATGCTCGACCCCCGATTTTCAGGGCGTTACATAGTAGAAAATACCGTATACATATGAAATACGGATTTGTGCTTGCCATGATTAATTGTTGTCTATGTATGCTAGATACATGTGTATCAACTTCTAGGTGAACGGATTAGCCTAACACCTACTATATTAACATACATCGTGTAAGTTCTAATTGTAGCCTAAGTGTTTGTAGAAATGTTCAAATGAATATGGAACTATGATTTATGTTTGCCATGACTATTGGTCGTGTACGCATGATCCTGGTTCATGTGGCAATCCTTTGTGAAAGGATTCGTTACGACTTGTGTTTTAACTAGTATATTATAGGTATGTTGGAATGTGTGGTCTAAGTGTTTGTGAAAATGCTTGTATAGGTATGTATTTAATCTAGTAGCGCCTTGAGTAGGTGTTGAGATAGGATTCTCAACTACCTTCGTGATGAGTATGATTTCCTTCATGTAAGTTGTTTAGTTTGATCACTTACTGGTTTATGAAATGTATGTGTTTGGATTTCCTGTTTGCATTGTGTTTTATAACATGCTTGTTAATATGTTTGAATTACTTGTTTATTTAACTCTGCTCTGACTACTTCACATGTTTAATTTGTATTCCATAAAAGCCATGAAGGGTGATGGGGGAGTGGTGTAACGATTCCGTGCAACAGCCCTGGCGGCCCTAACCGGACAATATTGGATACTTGATTGTATGATTTGAAATCTTGATCCATTACTGCTTTAACTGTTCCGTAATTGAATGTGATTGGGGCTATTGTATAGTCCAGGCAATCGGTAATGGGATTGAATTCGTGGCTAAGATTCATTCACCACGTGAGATGTGTTCGACGAACCCGAGTCGTACTTCGATTGACGATAGTAGTTGGCCACGCGAAGTGCTTATGCACTTCATGTCGTTCAACTTGTCGTGCGCTCGAGCTAGCCGAGCTCGTCAAGTAACCCGATCTGTCTAATATATGTTCACCATGTTTGGACGCTACTGCTTGAACCTAAGGTACCGAACTTACCAGTGTAACCCCGTTAACCTTAGCACCTCGATCTGCTAAGACTCATGAGCCGGGCATGGTGCTATGGGACACCGTGTTCGAGCTGTCAGCCTACGTTGGGGCGATGTGCCTCCCCGTAGTGACCACTGAGCAACCCAGACTCGTGAGCCGAATAAGCTGGTATGAGACACTGTATTTGAGCTGTCGGCCTACACTGCTTTGATGGGTGATGGGGGAGTGGTGTAACGATTCCGTGCAATAGCCCTGGCAGCCCTGACCGTACCCGGTGTAGTGACCTCGAGCATACTCTGAATCTGCGGAGAGGTGACGAGCCTTCCCATAGTAAACAGAGTATAAACTAGGCCTGTATTGATAAGGTGATGGGGGAGTGGTGCAACGATTCCGTGTAATAGCCCTGACAGCCCTTGCAGCGACCTAAAACCACACTATCGTATGAGATTATCTAGGATTGACGACCTTAGAATGGATCATTGTTTGGGAATGATATAAGGAAGGTACCTTAGTTTCCCAATACTGCTGTATGAAAAGGACTAATAACAACTCGGTAATCATGTTCATCATCGCACTGCAAGTGCCTGGAAGATGTGGAGTACTGAGGGATGAACGCATGCCACAGACGTAAGATGGTGTCGCATGAGGGAGTATGTTGGTGAGGGCATGCATCATGACTGCATTTTCATACTTGCATTAATAAGAGTATTTAGGAGTGTTTGACTTTACTGCTTCACTGAATTGATAACATGTTAACCTATGCTTTATTGTTCCACTGAGTTGATCACTCACTCCCACGTTACGGGATGGTGTTCCGGACACCCATCAGACTTTGTCTGATTGCAGATGGCGACGCTACTCCTGAGGCAGAGCCGAACTTTTGTGACGACGAGGATGCTTTCTCATATATGCTATTTTCTGGCGGCTTCATGTGAGCCGTTCCTTGATCGACGGGGTTACAGGGATGTTAACTAGATGACTTTACACTTTTCGTATAAGTTGAAAATGTATTTGTAATTCATTAACCTGGTAACATTATCACACTCTGGAGAGTTACCATAGCTTATATATTTTATGTATCTATCACAGTCTTCCGCTTGCAAATTTAACTGTCTATGGAGTATGATATGTTGTTTTGGTATAATCCCATTCATGTTTCCATGCACTCATCATAATTATCATTATCTGTGTTGCATAAGTGATGCGTTGGAACTCAGGAGCTGAGCTTGCTCAACCCCCAATTTTTAGGGCGTTACAAGATGGAAGTTTCGCCAGTCGGCGAAGTTCACTGAATTAGGTCGTATTGTTTGATTCTGTACTCAACCGTGATCGCACGAATCGACCCCAAACCACTTCTAGACTGTCAAACGACAGGTTTAGATCACAATTCACCTCATCCCAGCTGTTAAAAATTGGTACATACAGGTATGTATCAGAAACATCCCAAAACTACCTGAAACGACCCAAAACGGGGTCGGGGGCCTATCCACACCATTCCAGAGGGACCCAGGGTGGGCCCCACACCTTTTTGGGACCTAGGGGATAGGAGGGCCTCGTCAGTTAGTCCAGGGGGTGGCGAGGCCCTCGCCGGTCACTGGGCCAGGCCGGGTGGGCCGCTCAGGCCGATGACCTTTGGGGTCTAGTGGGATCCCCTGGTATATGGGCCGTCCGTTAAAACCCCCCAAATACACACTTCCTTCACAAACTCCACCCCCAAGCTCTCTTTTCTCTTCCAAGTTGTTGTTTCCTCTCTCAAATCTCCCTTCCATCCACCCATTTCGTCATTCCCTGGCCAAACACGCACACCATCAATGTTTTCTGCAATAGCCAACTTCCAACCTCTCCATTCTCTCTCATTTGAGCCCATACATCTCCCATTGGTGGCTGAAAATCGTGTAAGCTCTCCAAGCCATCCTACCTCTCCACTTTCCTCCTTCAACTACTGTCATTTAAGCCTTGGCACACCCCTTGGAGGCTCAAATCCGTAGAGAACCAAAGAAACCAGCCCTATTTCCCTTTTCTTCACTTTTCCATGGCTCTATCCGAGCTTAGTAAGGCCATTTTCTCGGATGTCTAGTCATCCATACTGTTGTCTTATAGTTTGCATGGGTTACCGTCTTAGGGTGTTTATGTTTTCATGTTGATGGGTGTAGTAGTGAGTAGTATGTTTTAAGTGTTTGAAGCCCTAGTTGTATTAGCTCACATGTATCTTCATTTATGTCTCATAACCTTCACAACCTCCAAATGTTAGGACGTTTAGGGCCTGTTCAGCCAACTGCATTAGGTGAGTTTAAGGTGGATGGAATTGTAAAAGTAACAATAAAGGTAGGTGTAAGGTATTGTCCCTAGCTTCGGTGTATCCCATGGTTTCCAACACCATGTTTGGAATGTATGCAATTAAAAGTAAATTCCAAGATTTCCTTTCAAATCACACTTAGAAATTTGTCATCATGGGATTTGGAAATCCCATCTCACACTTTCCCGCACAAGGCTCATTTTTCAAAGCCTATAAAATTAATTTTAATCCCACCCACCCTTCTACCAAACATACCGCTTCTAATCCCGAGGCGGGATTAGCAATACAACCCATTTAACCCAAATAGGCCCTTAGAGTTTTGGACTTAAAGTTGGTACTTTTAGATTTCAAAGAATTTGACAATATATGAAATCCCATAAACTAATAACGCGAACCCTATGACCTCCGTAGATAGTACGAGCATATGTGTAATGCTCGAGCTTGATTACATTCAAGTTCGGGCAACTTGATTTTAATCAGACAACGCCTGACCCTAAGTGATAAATAATTTCTTGTATTAGAAAGGGCATGAAATCACCTAACGTATAAGCATAGACTTTGGATTACAACTATTGGTTGGTTATACTAAGGAATGTGAAACACCGATTATGTTAAGAGAATTGAAAGATAGATTTAGTTAGTTGACTTGATTAGGTTGGAGCAAGACCCCATTCCTTCGTTGAATCCCCTTGGTATTCACAGGCTCCTTTAATAACACTTAGGAAGGTTGTTTAACGTAGGAACTAATCACGCTCATAGAAAACGTATATATCCTTTGGATTTAATGTTAGGTCAAATCAATACACCCCTTTGAATTGCCTTCCCAAAGACGTACTACAATTGGGAACACGGAGTAGAGAACTATATGTAAGCGAGGTATTCGCGGTTTGAATTGAATTCTCAATCCTGGTAGTTACCAATGAACTCTATGCTCTAATCAAGCAGAAGGTCAGGATCAGCTAGGATTAAGAACTGATACGACAAATTTTCTGTCCTACCTAGGCAAAAGGTCCATGTATCCGACTCAGACCCACTACACAACTTTCCTTCCGTGTTGGTCCGACCATTTGCAACTAAAAGTTTATAACTTCGTCTTTGAGACGTGTTAGGAATATATAGCCCATAGAGATTTTCTTTTTAGGCCCAAGGAATTTCCCAAATGGGCAACCGACAGTTAAGAATTAAGTCCCAAACCACATGCCATGTTGGCATACATATTGTGCATATGAACTTCGAAAGGTAGCCTGCATGTTAAGCTAGACATGATTCAATCGGGTAAGTCTGGACCATGACGAAACTCCTTGGTAGAATTAGGCATCTTGCCACAAACTCGCACCTGCCCCTGAAATCAACCACAATACCCATCATCTTTAGCTCCTTTCTATAATCATAGGTACCAATGCCATAATACGCATCATCGATGAAAAGAAGACCAATGTATTGCTAAATCGCTTCCCATGTCATACCAAAGATAGGTCTCAAATTTCAACTCGTTCTGACATACAGATCGATGTACAAATTCTTGAACCCTGAGAATAAAAACAATTTTAAGGGGGGTAGACAAGTTATGAACCCAGTTGAGTTGAGTAGGTACACACGTCTACCCGCTCATAGGCGCAGTGATAGCATGGTGGGCCCATAACCCACTGGCCCAGGATCGAAAGAAATTACTCCTAGTTATACGTGAGGTTAGGTCATTAAATAGAATCTCAATCTTCCTTAGAATGCCAGTAATGAAGTCATCGAAGGAAATCAATTAGGGTTCAAGTATTAAATAAACTCATAGTACAGAATAGGCCGGGTACGAACTAAATTACAATAGCCAAGGTCAACGTATCTATAACTGTGCTCGTTGAATACGAACATAATAGAAGCCTTAACAAGTTCTACTATGAGAAACCGTTTTAGGATGATCTAGTAATATTTGACTCACCATTTCCTTAGACATAGATAATATCGAGGACTCTCTTAGACCAAGACCTAAAGGTCAACCCGAGAAATAGGACATTTGAACCTTTCAATGATGGACATTCCCTACGTTTTTAGAGTGATCGGACTACGGAGTTACTGACATATACAACTACGAAGTATTCGCAGCTTGACCCAATTCTCAATCCTGAGCGACTACCAATGGACTCACTACTTGGCTGAGCAGAAGACCAGGATCTACCCGGACTAGGAAGGGATACAATGAGCTTTTTACCCTGGCCAGGTAGATGATCGATGTATCGGGATCAAGCCCACTATAATCATCTCTCCGTGTTGGTCAAACATTGAAAACAACTATCTTACTCTAAATAGATAGGAACTGTCGTCAAGACATCAAATAGATAATGAAATAAATTGTATCAACTTATTAGGGAATAAGCAAGGGATAAAGAAATAAATTTTTAAGGGAGGTAGTGCCTAAAATGTACTAGACTAGCATGGACAGTATACACCCTACCGCGCATATAAACTTGAAATCAATAAGTCTTAGGCACATGAAATAATAAAATTCTTACTCATTACCTTTAGCCAATTTCGGGGATGAAATTATTTTTAAGGGGGGAAGATTGTAACATCCCAGATTTTTGCCAACCTAGAATTAGACGTCCTTAGGCAATGGGTCGCTCCTAACACCTTATTAACTTGTCAGAACCCAATCCCATAATCTAAAAATCATTTTTTTTACCCTTTTCCTACACCAATCTCACCTTTCACCACCTCGTTCTTTAAATCTTTCTAAGTACTTTTATATTAGACACTAATCGTAAAGTTTAGGTGATGAAGAACAATACTTAAACTATAAATTATTGTAACTAGTAAATACAGAAATAAAATGGGCTTTTAATCATTACCCTTATGGAACCCCACAAAATGAATAAGCTATTTGGAACATTAGCCTCTCCCGCCCTAGGACCTTCTTCTGTTGTCATTAGGGCGTGCTTTAGTTGAGTATTAATAACTTGGATCACTTTATATACAAACTACAAAGGACTAAGTACCACCTCAGACAGAAATCACTCAGGACTAAATCCTTTAGAAATTAGCTAGTGTTAAACTAGAGTACCTATGAAATTAGCACCAATCACTTTAAATACGATCTGTAAGACCCAAAATTTGTAGAATCATTGATGCTAGGTTACCCTAAAATCTCGGATCAATCTCATTACCCAGTTGCTCTCGGGAGCACATTGAAACTCCGTATCAGATCTGGACCGCACGTGGGAAGTCCGATTAATGCGAAGTTAAATGGTTAGGACCGCCTTGCTGGGCTTGACAACCATCTCAGAAATCAAATTCAGATAGTGTCCCAGTGTTATTCGCTTGAGCCCGGAGTGAAGAGTGTGAGAAACGAGGATATTTTAGAAATAAATATCTAAATTTATGTAATCTGAGACTTGTCACTTGCGGGCCTGATGTAAGCAATCAGATCGTCAGAATCTGACCCAATTACACCCTCAGATAAGGGAAAATTTCCCATACATGAAAGTGCACTTGTGGCCCTGATCGAGTTTCCGAGACCGTTGAACTGAAACTGGTCCGCCACGGGCGATCTGTAAATCCGATCAGACCGAAAACTTAACTCGACCTAGATCCAAGGTCAGTGAGCTTAAGTCCGACCTTTAGCTCAAGAGGGGCTTCCATAAGTCATCTGTTGAGACGGAACAGACCCACTTTGGCTATAACCTAAGTATACCTTAGTCCTGAGTCTAATTTGGTGAGTTCTGGACCTATATAAGGACCTTAAACCCTCACTCACTCATTCCATACGAATTTGAGAAAACCTAGGAGAGAGAAGAGAGGAAAGAGAGAGAAAGTGTGGGAGAAGTGGGTGAAGGATCCTGGTGCTCTATTCTACCATCATACGTGCTTAACCATCAAGGTCTAATTGCCTTTATGGCGATTCCAACTTCATTTCTAGTTAAGAAAACCTAACCCTAAGCTGTTTTAAGGTTTCCAAGAGTGTAGGTAATGTAATAGCTGACCTACTTCATGATTTAGGTTGCCTAATCACCGTAGACGAAGGCTTAGAGATTCTAGCTTATTTGTTACAATTCTACGACAAAAGGTGCAGACTTTAGACATATAGGTTATGGTTTTCAATGCTTTTAATGTCAGATAATGATAGATTCATGATCTGGATGCTATTGCACATGTACAAAGTGTTGTTCGTTTCATTTTTCAGTTAGACGTTAACTATGTTGAATATACTGTATTCCTTGTATTTGTAGAAAATACCGTATATGTATGAAATACGGATTTGTGCTTGCCATGATTAATTGTTGTCTATGTATGCTAGATACATGTGTATTAACTTCTGAGTGAACGGATTAGCCTAACACCTACTATATTAACATACTTCATGTAAGTTCTAGTTGTAGCCTAAGTGTTTGCAGAAATGTTCAAATGAATATGGAACTATGATTTATGCTTGTCATGACTATTGGTCGTGTACTCATGATCATGGTTCATGTGGCAATCCTTTGTGAATGGATTCACTACGACTTGTATTTTAACTAGTATATTATAGGTATGTTGGAATGTGTAGTCTAAGTGTTTGTGAAAATGCTTGTATAGGTATGTATTTAATCTAGTAGCGCCTTGAGTAGGTGTTGAGATAAGATTCTCAACTACTTTAATGATGCGTATGATTTCCTTCATATAAGTTGTTTAGTTTGATCACTTACTGGTTTATGAAATGTATGTGTTTGGATTTCCTGTTTGCATTGTTTTTTATAACATGCTTGTTAATATGTTTGAATTACTTGTTTATTTAACTCTGCTCTGACTACTTGACATGTTTAAGTTGTATTCCATAAAAACCGTGAAGGGTGATGGGGGAGTGGTGTAACAATTCCGTGCAACAGCCCTGACAGCCCTAAGCGGACAATATTAGATACTTGATTGTATGATTTGAAATCTTGATCCATTACTACTTTAACTGTTCCGTAATTGAATGTGATTGGGGCTATTGTATAGTCAAGGCAATCGGTAACGGGATTGAATTCATGGCTGAGATTCATTCACCACGTGAGATGTGTTCGACGAACCCGAGTAGTTGGCCACGCGAAGTGCTTATGCACTTCATGTCGTTCAACTTGTCGTGCGCTCGAGCTAGCCGTGCTCGTCAAGTAATCCGATCTGTCTAAAGTATGTTCACCATGTTTGGACGCTACTGCTTGAACCGAAGGTACCGAACTTACCAGTGCAACCCCGTTAACCTTAGTACCTGGATCCGCTAAGACTCATGAGTAGGGCATGGTGGTATGGGACACCGTGTTCGAGCTGTCGGCCTACACTGGGGCGATGTGCCTCCCCGTAATGACCAGTGAGCAACCCAGACTCGTGAGCCGAATACAGTGGTATGGGACATTGTATTCGAGCTGTCGGCCTACACTTCCTTGATGGGTGATGGGGGAGTGGTGTAACGATTCCGTGTAACAGCCTTGGCAGCCCTGACCATACCCGGTGTAGTGACCTCGAGCATACTCTGAATCTGCGGAGAGGCGATGAGCCTTCCCGTAGTAAACAGAGTATAAATTAGGCCTGTATTGATAAGGTGATGGGGGAGTGGTGCAACGATTCCGTGTAACAGCCCTGACAGCCCTTGCAGTGACCTAGAACCACACTATCGTATGAGATTATCTAGGATTGACGACACTATAATGGATCATTGTTTGGGAATGATATAAGGAAGGTACCTTAGTTTCCCAATACTGCTGTATGAAAAGGACTAATAACAACTCGGTAATCATGTTCATCATCGCACTGCATGTGCCTAGAAGATGTGCAGCACTGAGGGATGAACGCATGCCGCAGACGTAAGATGGTGTCGCATGAGGGAGTATGTTGGTGAGGGCATGCATCATGACTGCATTTTCATACTTGCATTAATAAGAGTATTTAAGAGTGTTTGACTTTACTGGTTGACTAAATTGATAACATGTTAACCTATGCTTTATTGTTCCACTGAGTTGATCACTCACTCCCACGTTACGGGACGGTGTTCCAGACACCCACCAGACTTTGTCTAATTGTAAATGGTGACACTACTCCTGAGGCAGAGCTGGACTTTTGTGACAATGAGGATGCTTTCTCATATATGTTGTTTTCTGGTGGCTTCATGTGAGTCGTGCCTTGATTGACGGGGTTACAGGGATGTTGATTAGATGACTTTACACTTTTTGTATAAGTTGGAAATGTATTTGTAATTCATTAACCTGGTAACATTATCACACTCTGGAGAGTTACCATAGCTTATATATTTTATATATCGATCACAGTCTTCCGTTTGCAAATTTAACTGTCTCTAGCGTATGATATGCTGTTTTGGTATAATCCCATTCATGTTTCCATGCTCTCATCATAATCATCATTATCTGTGTTGCATAAGTGATGCGTTGGAACTCGAGAGCTGAGCTTGCTCGACCCCCGATTTTCAGGGCATTACAGTGATGATGGTGGCCCACCTGATGTCAACTGTAACTCCCTGTTGCACAGTAGAAAACAGAAATTTCCGTTTTAAGAAGGAAGTCGGGTCAGCGTCTGCTAACCGACTTGGTTCATTTGGTGCAAGGCGAGTGCTCATGTGCACTATACACATGCCACACTATGTGGGTTCCACTGCAATGTTTCTGAGAAATCTAATTCGACCATCTGTTTTGTATCCTCATATAATGAGTTGAGACAAAATTTGAGGCATATCTAGAGACCAGGTGGGCCCCACTTAAGGAATTAAGGGGCTGATCTGTCTGTTGGGCCACTTCTAGAGGTTTCCAATGGCTGAAATTTTACTTGTACGGTTAATTTATCGCCCCCAGGCCATGTATGAAGTTTCGAGCCGAATGGATGGCTGAAACCATGTGATCTTGAATCTTGGACAACTTTTGGGCCTCTTTAACGTGAACGACTTTATTTCCTCAGATTTCTGTCATGTAATTTCTTTAATATCAGTCCCGTGGTGTCTGTCCCTTGCTTTGGTGACTTTGAAGCATTAATTTCATGCTTGTAGTATCCTTTTTCAGTCCAAGCTCCTCATTACACCCTACATCACGAACACGATTAAAATTTGACGTTAAGCATTATCACGTACGTAAAATCAAGTAATAATCGGGGTCTAATAGGCAATATTCGACCCTCATCACAACCCCCAACCAGCATTTTGCTAGTCCCAAGCAAAGTATGCGAAAAATAAATTGAGAATTACAGGATAATTTCTAAAAACTCAAGTGATTTTGGGAAACAATCCAGATACGAGAAGTCCAAGATTCATAAATGTTGGGTAGTACCTTCTCCTGGACTCAAGCGCACAGTAAATATTAACATGAAGTCTAATAATAAGATGAGGTCTGATGGATTTCATAATCATGTTCGAAATATTAATCCATTGATTAGAAAAAAAATTCTAAACATTAAGATTCATGAGTGTATAGTATAATCTCAGCTTACCATCATTAAGATTCAATTCGTTATTTCATGATATCAAAGGTAACCAACAAGAGCACTCAGGACAATCAAAACCTCAAACAACACTTGCCTTACAGATCATCCTTCATTCTACCAGCCTTTGATTTTGTTTCATGAACAGTAACGCCAAGGAGGGGAATCAAATCTTCACCTATAGAGAGCAAACCTATGGTGAAAACTAGTAGCCCAGCCTGTTCTGAATGTCAACCTTGGGAAATCAAATCTTCATCTATAGGGAGCAAACCTATGGTGAAGATTATTCAACTCACCCTTTCAATTCTTCTTTATAAACTGATGCTACAAAATTTTCAGGCTAATTCCTTTCATGCTTGGTGATTACTAAGTTAATCATTCAATATCGAATCGGAACCTTAATGTGTAGGCGAGATGCGATATGTGAAATCATGACTCAATCAATGTTTAAAACTTTTAATCATGGGTTAACAACTCGAACTTAACTGTGAAATCTAACAGACAACTGAATCCAAGAGTCATAAATTATCAACATCACGTATCTTTTAATTCTAAATCCAAGATGGCCATCAAAATCACTTCAAATTCACAAGAAATTCTAGAAAATTTTAAATATTTTCACAATTTCTGCTCAAGACCAAGAAAATACTTATTAGGTAACCTAATCTCTCACCCCCAACCTAAAATCTACATTGTTGTCAATGTAAAAGAAATAAGCATGCAATGCACATGGGACAACGAAAGTAAAAGAGGAGTGATTGAAAGATAGTACCTGGATGAAAGAATTAAGAGGCTTTCCAAAGATATCAGCGTAAGAGTGGGTCAGCACAAGAGAGAAACCAACAAAAGCAAAACAAAAATAATAACAAAAATAAAATCCTACCTACACCACTTTTGCAGGTGCTCTCGATTGCATTTAGCGTATGCAACAAGCCTTTAAACTCCTAGGTTGCCCCTAGTGGACGAGTTGTAGTCTCGTGAGGGTTTGCAGCAATGTTACCCACAAACATTGGACTAACTAACTAGAAAAAAAATGAAATGAAAGGTTGGGTTGCCTCCCAAGAGCTCAAAGTTTAACGTCTTCAGCTCATGAATTAATCAATCTTTATAACCTGGGTCCTCCAAATGAATTTCCTCAACATCTTGATTTGACCAAATCCTCTAAATATGGTTTCAGCCGTTGACCATTTACTTTGAAAATATTCCCATCCTTTGGATTTTGAATCTCAACCGCTCCATGAGGAAATACTTTTACTACCTGAGGACCATACCACTGCGAACGTAGTTTTCCAGGAAAGAGGCGTAACCTGGAATTATACAACAATACTTTCTGGTCCCATTCAAATGTCCTGCGGAGAATTGATTTGTCATGAAAAAATTTTGTCCATTCTTTATAAATTTTTGCATTCTCATATGCCTCATTTCGGATTTCTTCTAACTCATTGAGTTGAAGTTTACGGTGCGATCCAGCCTTGTTTAAATCAAAATTAAAGGTTTTGATGGCCCAATAAGCATGATGTTCTAATTCCACAGGCAAGTGACATGCTTTACCAAAGACAAGCCTATAGGGGGATATTCCAATCGGGGTTTTGAATGCCGTACGATATGCCCAAAGAGCATCATTAAAACGTTGCAACCAATCCTTACGATCAGGGCGAATCATTTTCTCTAAAATTTGTTTAATCTCCCGATTCGAAACCTCTACTTGACCACTTGTTTGCGGATGGTATGACGTTGCAATTTTATGGGTGATGAAATATTTCTTCATTAAAGATTCAAACGGTTTATTGCAAAAATGAGTACCCCCATCACTTATAATTGCTCGAGGAATACCAAAATGAGAAACGATATTTTCTTTAAAGAAGCGGACCACAACTTTGTGATCATTCGTTTTACATGACACTACTTCAATCCACTTAGAGACATAATCGACGGCCACAAGGATATACATATAGCCGAATAACGGGGGAAATGGACCTATGAAGTCAATACCCCAAACATCAAATATCTCTACAATGAGTATATTGATAAGTGGCATCATGTTCCTGCGGGAAATATTACCCGTACGTTGGCATCTATCACATGTAGAACAAAAGGTGTGGGTGTCTTGAAAAAGTGTAGGCCAATAAAATCCACTTTGTAAAACTTTTACAGCTGTTTTCTTTGAACCAAAATGACCACTACATGCATGGTCATGACAAAAGGAGATTATACTATGAAACTCACCCTCAGGCACGCATCTCCTAATGACTTGGTCAGGATAAAGTTTGAATAAGTATGGATCGTCCCAAAAGAAATGTTTAACCTTAGCAAGAAATTTGGATTTATCCTGTTTAGTCCAATGAGAAGGAACTTGACTTATAACAAGATAATTTACAATGTCCATATACCAAGGTAATTGAGAAATAACTAAAAGTTGTTCATTAGGGAAAGACTCGTTCATTGGCAAAGGATCTACTGTGGACTCCAAGACAAGTCTAGACAAATGGTCGGCTACCACATTTTTGGAACCCTTTTTATCCCGAATTTCAATGTCGAATTCTTGTAACAAGTGAATCCAACAAATCAATCGAGGTTTAACATCTTTTTTAGAAAGAAGATATTTCAATGTTGCATGATCTGAGAACACTATAACCTTTGATCCTATGAGATACGACTTGAATTTGTCTAGAGCAAATACTGAGATTGCGGTGAAGACCGCTTTAGTTGAAGTCAGGATATGACAATATGTCCTAAAGGGGGGTGAATAGGACTTTTAAAAGTTTTTATGATTTATTTAAAATCATATTACACTAATCGTAACAACAGACATATATTAGGATTACTAAAAAATAACTCTACTGGCTTCCAAGCACGGTAGAGGATCCAATCACAAACTATTTTAGAAGTAAACAATATGCAAACTAGTTTATGGTGGAAATGACTGTGTAAGTGTGTGAGGTATGATCTCAGATATTCAGATATGAAAATATTAAAGCAAATCACACAATCAGAAGAATAGAAATCTCAAACACAATCATTTTTATAGTAGTTCGATGATCAGTCTACTCCACTCCCGGCATACGCACTCAACCCTTGAGTTTGCCGGATTTCACTAAGGAGGTTTCACAGCGGTTCACCTCAAACCTATGGTTTTAAATCAGGTTCACCTTCAACCTTTACAACCTACACTGAGGCTGATTGTTTATGCTCTCACGAGCAAGGGTCAACACAACGCACCCACTTTTAGGCACACTAGCCAATGATCTTTCATAAGACCCTACTGGAGGTTTCTACACGGTTCACCTCAAACCCGAGGTTTCACAACGGTTGACCTCAAACCTAAGGTTTTGATTAGTTCACCTTCAACCAGATGTTTATACTCTCCACAGAGCAAGGGTCCACACAACGCACCCACCACATACACTCCCGCCGGAGGCCTCCTTGAGGACTTCAAATGGTGAGAACCACTTAAGACCCAATCATACAAAGGAATGATCACAAGTGTCCTCTTGGACTCTAGATACTTACAACTAAGTTGATGAGTCCCGTTTAACACAATACCGAAGATCTCCTCCTCCTTGTTGATGAAGAGTCTTCTGCTCCCTTGATCCGCAACACAAAATGATATACCAATACTCAGCTTCGGGTTGGATCAAGGTCAAGATGGAACCCTACTCTCAAAACATTTTCCTATTAGCAAGATAGAGCGATTCCAATCTTATGCATTCAAGGCATCCCAGCTTAATGATTTGTCATTAAGTTAGTAGCTGGAGGATCCTTGAATGCAGAAGTTCATTCCCTAATCCACTCTATTGAATATCAATGATGAGGGTGGATTGGAGGATGAACTCCCTTGAGAGGAAGGGCTTAAAAAACCTTGAGAAAACAGGTTTTAAAAAAACTTTGGGAAAACAGGTTTAAAAAAACCTTGAGAAAACAAGTTTTTTCAAAAAATCTAATAGCAGCAGGCGCTGTTGACGACGCCCAGCAGCAGCGTCTTGCTGTGTGTGAACGCTGGACAGACAGGGGGTCCTAGCCGTGGGCCTCACCATGATGTGGGTTGATCATCAACCCCATGCATTTGTTGAGTCCCCTTTGGGACACTGGACCCTCCAAAAATCAACCACATCCAAAGCTTAGGTGGCCCACGTCATAGGAAACAATGGGGTTAAACGTCTGCCATTGAAACCCTTTTTGGGTAGCAGAAGGTTTGAATCAATATGAAATTTGTTTTTACTCTTCGTCCAGGTCTGTGTGACCTGATCATCACTGGGTTGGACGGCAGGCAAACATTATAGTGGGCCCCACGTGGGACCCACAGTGATGTATGTGTTTTATTCTCACCGTCCACTGTTGTGGATGGTGGAACCCACCCAAATGTAATTGTTTTATCAACGCCATCCAGCCATTTGGCTAGACTGCTGGACTACTAGTGGCCCCCACACTTGATGTATGGTTACATCCAAACCGTACATCTAGTGGCAAGCTAGCCTTAAGGCTTGAGGCAAATGAGGCAGATCTGCCTATCAAGTGGACCACACAACAAAAAGTAGTGGAGGATTGAATGTCTGCCATAGGAACCTCCCTGGTTCCACAATTTTTGGATAAATATGATATTTATTTATTATTTATTTTTGGTCTGTGTGACCTTATTAAATAGCTTAGATAGTAGATACATGTTATGGTGGGCCCCATGTGGGACCACTTATGTATGTTTTGTAATCCACACCTTCCATTAGTGTGGACTCCACCATGAGGTGTGTACTTCATCTATGTCGTCCATCCCTATGGGACCCACCATGATGCATGGGTTGTATCCAAACCTTCCAACCATTTTCAGAGATCATTTTATGGCTTGAGATTAAGAATGAGTCATATCAAAGGTTCAAGTGGACCCCACCATTGAAAATAGTGGAGACAGTGACATCCACTGTTCAAACTTCTTAGGAGCCACATTAGCTTCCAATTAAGCTTATATTTTGCTTTCACTTCATCAAGCTCTATGTTAACCTATGAATTGGTTGGATCTCAAACACATCACGACGGTCCACTCTATGATGTGATCATCCATTGAGGCCCACTTTGATGAGTTTTGTGACCATCTATGAGGCCCACCTTGATGTACTTTATAGCCCATCCGTCAGGCCTACTTTGATGTATTTTGTGGCCCAATCGAGGGGCCCACTTTGATGTACATGTGACTCATCAGGATGTAACTTTGACTTATGAGCGGGGCTCATCTGTTATGTATTTGGGGCCCATGTGTTAAGGCCCATTATGATGTGTTTGGGGCCCATGGGTTAAGACCCATTGTGATGTATCAGGGCCCATGGGTTGAGGCCCATTGTGATGTATTAGGGCCCGTGGGTTGAGGCCCATTGTGATGTATTTCTGACCCATTTGGAAAGGCCCGTGGGTTGTGGCCCATTGTGATATATTTTCAGCCCATTTGATGAGGCCCGATGTAGTGTATTTGGGGCCCATGGGTTGAGGCCCAATTGTGATGTATTCAAGGCCCATGGGATATGACCCATTGCAATATACATAAGGCCCATTGGTGTGACCCATTTGATATGCATATGGCCCATGTGGTGAGGCCCACATTGATGTACTTGTGGTCGTCTGTTGAGGCCCACCTTGATATTTATAAGGCCCATTTGAGGAGGCCCATCTTGATATAGTATGGCCCATCCATTGAGGCCCACCTTGAATACATAAGGCCCATGATGTGAGGCCCATTTGATGTATGGGAGGCCCATGGGTCAAGGCCCAATGGGATGTAAATAAGGCCTATTAAAATGTGATTCCACCATGTTTTAAGTATTGACCGTTATGGCGGGCCATGCCTTGGGAGCAATGTTGGTTTAACGTCCACAATGTAAGGATAATGTTGGTTAAATGCCCGCATTACGACTCTCCTTAGGGCCCATTGATAGGCCCATACTCGTTGAGTATAGGCCGTCTAGGCCCATTTGCGTTGTAAGGATAGTTCATTACTTTATAACATGCTTAGTATAATTCCATGACTCATACCATACGTATCATATGTATGCTTGATATGAGTAATGACTGATCATTGCATACGCCATTGGGTAGACTATTTACGGGACTCCTTATGAGACGGAGTGCTCACATTATCGCACCGTACGCGCATGATTGCTACATGACTGGATAGTGTGACTCATGCATCTCGCATATATGTGACTTGATCATTGTACGCTTTAGTGACATCAGGGTCGTAGCCTCCACAAGCACATCGTGGATGGCTAAATGGGACAATAGAAATACTTGGTTCTAGCACTATGAGCACTTAGGATGTCCTTGGGTGAAAATCCCAGAATCTCTGAGGCCAGGAGGTGCCCCAACATCTAGACCGAGTGAAACATGAGCGCCCGAGTGCCAAATACTAGTAGGCCGCGTCTCCCACTATGTCGTGGTCGGTTGGGAGGGGGTGTGGCCTTATCCGCCCGAGTGAGGGGGCTATAAGCTAGGCTGAGTATGACTAGCTCATAAATGGGTCCGCTATCGATGAGCCGAGTAGGTATTGACAGACTGCTGGCTAGGAGGATAGTGAGGTCTCTTCCACTCGCGGGGCTGTGCAGCTAGGGAGGAGGCAATCAGTGTGAAGTGTAATAGACCCCGATGATTTTCCCAGATAGCAATTGTACTGTTATGTGGACTTATTGAGCAGGAATTGTATATCCATTCATTCATTCATTCACTATCCACTCGGGCTGATGGTGCGTAACTATTTGTCACGTGTACCTTCGCATGGCCATGATTTCGGTTGGGCACACGACTAACCTGAGATCAGGAGTTTACCACATTGAGTCGGACTATCCAAATTTAAGTATGGGACTGGTTTGGATAGAAGTCTCTTGTGGTGGACCCTGTAGCCTGCGATACTACGTACCATCATCCCGACTTCACATTCCAGTATGGTCATTTCATTTATACCGCATATTACATTGCATCCATAGTACTTAGCATTTTGGGTTACTATGCTTCTGCACTTATATGGCCTAGATGAGGTTGATGGTATTCATGGCTCGTCAGGATTTGCATATTGCATTGCATCCTCAGCATCTGTTATTGTCTTATTATGATTTACATCGCATGGCCTTGGGATGGCCGATAGCATTCATGTCTTGCATTACATAGTATTGGTATAGCTGATAGCATTCATGGACTTACCCGCATACTTCCACATTACTCTGATCTTATATACTTGGCACTTACCTTACACACACTTTCACCACCCTTTAAGCTTTCTATAAGCTTATGCATGATAGATGCGTGTAAAGTGGCATTAGGTTGCAGTAGCGTTGAGCTTGGAGCGTGCAATGGTCTTCTGGAGTTTTGATTTTTGACATATGTATTTCCCTTTCAGCATTGTACTCAAATATTTATATTAGTGGATATGTGATGATGATGTTGTTTTGTGACTTGGTTATGCTTGTGGTTATGCTCCATTACCAAAAAAAAGATTATACTCAAAATCCTCCTTGTAGGATCCTAAGATCGAAATCTGGCGTATGGGCGCTGGGAGCCGAGATGGGGTACTACGGAGGCTATCGGCACCGGATTCAGCGATCAAAAATTTTGTCAGCCCATTTTTCGAGTTTGGGGCGTGACAATTCGGCTCATTCGGCGATCCAAACTCATTGTACGATTGAAGCTGCATTTCATGATCCAAACTCATCATATGATTAAAGCTACTTTTCATGATACATGTAATGGATATGTTAAGTTGATCCATGTGCTGAATTTTGTAAGACCTTCTACAGCCTTACAAATGATCTAAACTTTCACATGATTTGGCCCATTTCAAGAGATAAAAACCTTTGACATGCTTGGGCCATTTTAATGTATTATAACTTTTGATGTGCATGGGTCATTTCAGCGGATTTGAACTTCTTATATGATTCGGCCCATTTATTGATCCAAATGCATCATATGATTAGTGTTGCTGTTAGTGATCTAAACTCATCATATGATTGACGCCTCTTTCCATGACCCATCCCAATGGATATGTTAAGATAGATCTATGTATTCATAATATCTAAGTTTAGTTCTTAGTGATCCACCTTGTTAATTTTGTAGGACCCTCTTCAGTTCGATACGCAATTCAAACAATTAGGTTTCTTTTTACAACGATCCAAATTCATATGATTTAGCCCATTTCTAGTGATCTAAATATTTAGCATGGGCCATTTCGATGGATTAAAAACATTGACATGCTTGTGCCATTCTGTGGATCCAAATTGTTCATATGATTCGTCTTATTCTGCGATCGACATTCTAGAGATCGAAACCTTTGACATGCTTGGGCCATTTCAATGGATCAAAACCTCTGACGTGCTTGGGTCATTTCAACAGATTTGAACTTCTTAGATGATTCGGCCCATTTATCGATCTAAATGCATCATATGATTCGTGCTGCTGTTAGTGATCTAAACTCATCATATGATTGAAGCCTTTTCCCATGACCCATCCTAATGGATATGTTAAGTTAGGTCCATCTATTCATAATATTTGATGTTGGTTCTCAGTGATCCACATCGTTAATTTTGTAGGACCCTCTTCAGTTCGATACACAATTCAAACAATCAGGTTTCTTTTTACAATGATCCAAATTATTATGATTTGGCCCATTTCTAATGATCCAAATCTTTTTCATGGACCATTTCGATATATAAAAAACATTGGCATGCTTGGGTCATTCAATGGATGCAAATCGTTCATATGATTTGGCTCAGTCATGATTCGGCGATCGCCACTAATCATACGATTGATGCCGCTTTCCATGATCCAAACCGATCATATGATTAAGGCTACTTTTCATGATTCAAACTCATCATATGATTAAAGCTGCTTTTCATGATCCATGACAATGTATATGCTAAGTTGACCCATGTCCTAAGTTTTGTAGATCCTTCTTTAGCTTTACAAATGATCAACACTGTTCATATGATTTGGCCTATTTCTAGTTATCCAAACCTTTGACATGCTTGGGCCATTTCAATGGATCAAAACCTTTGACGTGCTTGGGCCATCTCAACATATTTGTACTTCTTATATGATTTGGCCTATTCAGCGATCTAAATGCATCATATGATTCGTGCTGCTGTCAGTGATCTAAATTCATAATATGATTGAAGCCTTTTTCCATTTATTCATAATAATTGAGGTTGGTTCTCAGTGATCCACGTTGTTAATTTTCTAGGACCCTCTTCAGTTCGATACGCAATTCAAACAATCAGGTTTCTTTTTACAACGATCCAAATTCATATGATTTAGCCCATTTCTAATGATCCAAAATTTTTTCATGGTCCATTTCGATAGATAAAAAAACATTGACATGCTTAGGCCATTCAGTAGATCCAAATCGTTCATACGATTTGGCTCATTCGGTGATCGACACTCATCATATGATTGAAGCTGCCTTTCATGATCCAAACCCATCATATGATTAAAGATGCTTTTCATGATCCAAACTCATCATACGATTGAAGCTGCTTTTCATGATCCTAACTCATCATATGATTGAAGTTACTTTTCATGATCCTTGGCAATGATATGTTAAGTCGATCCATGCCCTAAATTTTTTAGGACCCTCTTCATCTTTACAAATGATGCAAATTGTTCATATGATTTGGCCCATTTCTAGCGATCCAAACCTTTGACGTGCTTGGGCCATTTCAACGGATTTGAACTTCTTATATGATTTGGCCCATTTCGCGATCCGAATCCATCATATGATTAGTGCTCCTGTTAGTGATCTAAATTAATCATATGATTGAAGCATCTTTCTATGACCCATCCCAATGGATATGTTAAGTTAGATCCTTCTATTTGTAATATTTGATGTTGGTTCTCAGTGATCCACATTGTTAATTTTGATGACCCTCTTCAGCTCTACACACAATTAAACAATCAGATTTCTTTTGACAACGATCCAAATTCATATGATTTTGCCCATTTCTAGTGATCCAAACCTATGACATGGGCCATTTCGATGAATAAAAAACATTGACATGCTTGGGCAATTCAGTGGATCCAAATTGTTCATATGATTCGGCTCATTCGGTGATCGAAACTCATCTGATTAAGGCCATTTAATGATCTGAACCAATATGATTGGCCTCATACTTAGTCATCTAAACCGTGCCTATGATTAATTCAAATCTTAGAGATCCTATATATGATTGGGGCCTTATTCAGTGTTTCGAGCCTTTCATATAATGGGGCATGTTTCAATGGTCTAATTCTTTTGATTGGTCTATTTTCAATGATTGATATATTAAGGGATGCTTATTGTAATCTAATTGGTTGATGTGATACATCTCATGGTGGATGTTAAATTGTGATTTTTCACATGCGAGAGATCGGTACATGAATCATCAATGGTGAACCATTTTCAAATATCTAAGTTAATGTTTCCCAACCCATTATGAATGCTACAAATTGATCATGTGATTGTGTCCATTTTTAATACTCCAAATTGTTAAAATGATTAGACTCATTTTAATTATCTAAGCCATTCTTAATGATTGGGCCTACATTTTGTGATTCAAATCATTAATATTGTAGGGTGCCTGTTATCAAAAAAAAAAAAAAAAAAGGTGGGGCCTATTTTCAGTTGTCAAATTAATATGGTAGGGCTTATTTTCAATGATCCAATGGTTAATATTGATTAGGAACATTTTCACCCATACGAATATTTGATATGGTTGGGCCATTCCAAGTGATTCAAATCATTCATTTGATTGGGCCTATTGTAAGTGTTCTGAACCCTTTATATCATCGTGACATTTTTTGTTATCTAAACCCTTCGTCTGATTGAGGCCATTTAATGATCTGAACTAATATATGCCGAGGCCTGTGTTCACTAATCAATTTCGTTGATTATTAATAGCCCTCATTGGATGTGGTAAGGACAAAAATTGTTAGTAAAGCAATCTTGACATATAATATTTCGATCTCTTATAGTCAAGTGTGGAGCGGCAGGCTAAAGTAGCTAGTTCTACCCCAAAATCATATATTTTACGTCAGATAACTCATTCCGGATTGCGAGATATGCCCGATTTAAGGTCCGATGGTCTGGATCACTTCTGTCGTCGACCAGGCCTTTTTAGATGCAACTTTGGCGGCAGGCTAAAGTAGCTCGTTCTAACCCCAAAATCATATATTGTACATCAGATAACTCATTCCAGATTACGAGATACGCCCAATTTAAAGTCTGATGATCTGGATCACTTCTGTTGTCGATCCGACCGTTTCTGATCCATGTTTGGCGGTAGGCTAAAGTAGATCGTTCTACCCCAAAATCATATATTTTATGTCAGATAACTCATTCCTGATTGCAAGATACGCCCGATTTAAGTTCCGATGGTCTGGATCAATTCTGTCGTCGAACGAGCCTTTTTTAAGCGGTAGGCAAAAGTAGATCGTTCTACCCCAAAATCATATATTTTTCTCAGATAACTCATTCCGGATTGCGAGATACGACCGATTTAAAGTCCGATGGTCTAGATCACTTCTGTCGTCTACCGGGCCGTTTCTGATTCGTCTTTGGCGGTCGGCTAAAGTAGCTCGTTCTACCCAAAAATCATATATTTTACGTCAAATAACTCATTTTGGATTGCGAGATACGCTCGATTTAAGGCCCGATGGTCTGGATCACTTCTGTAGTCGACCGGGCCTTTTCAGATCCATCTTTGACGGTAGGCTAAAGTAGCTCCTTCTACCCCAAAATCATATATTTTACGTCAGATAACTCATTCTGGATTGCGAGATACGCCTGATTTAAAGTCTGATGATCTGTATCACTTCTGTCGTCGACCGGGCCATTTCTGATCCATCTTTGGCGGTAGGCTAAAGCAGATCATTCTACCCCAAAATAATATATTTTACATTAGATAACACATTCCGGATTTTGAGATATGCCCGATTTAAGGTCTGACGGTCTTTATCACTTCTGTCGTCGACGGGGCCTTTTCTGATCCAACTTTACCTGTATTTGGCAAATCCGTCTTGGGCAACACGACATAGCTGGGTTGGTGGGCTAAAGTAGCTCGTTCTATCCAAAAATCATATATTTTACGTCAAATAACTCATTCCCGATTGCGAAATACTCCCGATTTAAGGTCTGATGGTTTGGATAACTTCTGTCGTCGACCGGGCCTTTTCAGATACATCTTTAGTGGTAGGCTAAAGTAGCTCGTTCTAAACCCAAAATCATATATTTTACGTCAGATAACTCAATCCGGATTTCGAGATATGCCCGGTTTAAAGCCTGAAGGACTGTATCACTTCTGTCGTCGACTGGGCCATTTCTGATCCACCTTTTAAAGTAGGCTAAAGTAGCTCGCTCTACCTCAAAATCATATATTTTACGTTAGGTAACTCATTCCGGATTGTGAGATACGCCCGATTTAAGGTCCAATGGTCTGGATTACTTCTGTCGTAGACCGGGTCTTTTCTGATCTATCATTGGCGGTATTTGCAACTACGACTTGGGGAACACAAGATAGCCTAGTTAGTTGGCTAAAGTAGCTCATTCTACCCAAAAATCATATATTTTACGTCAAATAACTCATTCTGGATTGCGAGATACGCTCGATTTATGGTCCGTGGTCTGGATCACTTCTGTCGTCGACCGGGCCTTTTCAGATCCATCTTTGACGGTAGGCTAAAGTAGCTCCTTCTACCCCAAAATCATATATTTTACGTCAGATAACTCATTCTGGATTGCGAGATATGCTTGATTTAAAGTCTGATGATCTGTATCACTTCTGTCATCGACCGGGCCATTTCTGATCCATCTTTGGCGGTAGGCTAAAGCAGATCGTTCTACCCCAAAATAATATATTTTACGTCAGATAACACATTCCGAATTTTGAGATATGCCTGATTTAAGGTCTGATGGTCTTTATCACTTCTGTCTTCGACCGGGCCTTTTCTGATCCAACTTTACCTGTATTTGGCAAATCCGGCTTGGGCAACACGGCATAGCTGGGTTGGTGGGCTAAAGTAGCTCGTTTTATCCAAAAATCATATATTTTACGTCAAATAACTCATTCCGATTGCGAGATACGCCCGATTTAAGGTCCAATGGTTTGGATAACTTCTGTCGTCGACCGGGCCTTTTCAGATACATCTTTGGCGGTAGGCTAAAGTAGCTCGTTCTACCCCAAAATCATATATTTTACGTCAGATAACTCAATCCGGATTTTGAGATATGCCCGATTTAAAGCCTGAAGGACTGTATCACTTCTGTCGTCGACTGGGTCGTTTCTGATCCACCTTTTGCGGTAGGCTAAAGTAGCTCGCTCTACCTCAAAATCATATATTTTACGTTAGGTAACTCATTCCGGATTGTGAGATACGCCCGATTTAAGGTCCGATGGTCTGGATTACTTCTGTCGCAAACCGGGTCTTTTCTGATCTATCATTGGCGGTATTTGCAAATACAGCTTGGGGAACACGAGATAGCCTAGTTAGTTGGCTAAAGTAGCTCGTTCTACCCTAAAATCATATATTTTACGTCAAATAACTCATAGTGGATTACGAGATACGCCGATTTAAGGTCCGATGGTCTGGATCACTTTTGTCATCGACAGGGCCTTTTCAGATCCATCTTTGGTGATAGGCTAATGTAGCTCGTTCTACCCCAAAATCATATATTTTACATCAGATAACTCATTCCGGATTGCGAGATACGCCCGATTTAGGGTCCGATGGTCTGTATTACTTCTATCGACGACCGGGCTGTTTCTAATCCGACTTTGGCGGTAGGCTAAAGTAGCTCGTTCTACCCCAAAATCATATATTTTACGTCAAATAACTAATTACGGAATGCGAGATATGCCTGATTTAAGGTCCGATGGTCTAGATCACTTCTGTCCTCGACCGGGCCTATTTAGATGCATATTTGGTGGTAGGCTAAAGTAGCTTGTTCTACCCCAAAAATCGTATATTGTACGTCATATAACTCATTTCGGATTGCGAGATACGCCCGATTTAAAGTCTGGTGATCTGGATCACTTCTGTCGTCGACCGGGCCGTTTCTGATACATCTTTGGCGGTAGGTTAAACTAGCTTGTTCTACCCCAAAATCATATATCTTACGTCAGATAACTCATTCCAGATTGGGAGATACGCCCGATTTAAGTTGCGATGGTCTGTATCAATTCTGTCGTCGACCGGGCCTTTTCAGATCCATCGTTAGCGGTAGTCTAAAGTAGCTCATTCTACCCCAAAATCATATATTTTTCATCAGATAACTCATTCCGGATTGCGAGATACGTCTGATTTAAAGTTCGATGGTCTGGATCACTTTTGTCGTCGAGCGTGCCGTTTCTGATCGATCTTTGCCGGTAGTTGATGTAGCTCGTTCTACCCCAAATTCATATATTTTACGTCAGAAAACTCATTTCGGATTGCGAGATACGCCCGATTTAATGTCCGATGGTCTGGATCACATCTGACGTCGACCGGGCCTTTTCAGATCCATCTTTGAAAGTAGGTTAAAGTAGCTCGTTCTACCCCAAAATCATATATTCTACGTTAGATAACTCACTCCGGACTGCGAGATACGTCCGATTTAAAGTCCGATGATCTGGATCACTTCTGTCATCGGCCGGGCCGTTTCTGATCCATCTTTTGCGATAGGATAAAGTAGCTCGTTTTAGCCTAAAATCATATATTTTACTTCTGGTACCTCATTCCGGTTCGCGAGATATGCCCGATAGAAGGTCCAATGGTCTGGATCACTTCTGTCGTCGACCAGGCCATTTTTTATCCATCTTTGGCAGTAGGCTAAAGTAGCTCGTTCTACCCTAAAATAATATATTTTACTTCAGATAAGTCATTCCAGATTGCGAGATACACCCGATTTAAGGTCCGATGGTCTGGATCACTTCTGTCGTTGACCGGGACTTTTTCGATTCATCTTGGCGGTATTTTGCAAATCCTGCTTGGGGAACTCAGCGTAGACCGGTTGGTTTGCTAAAGTAGCTCGTTCTACCCCAAAATTATATATTTTATGTCGAATAACTCATTCCGTATTGCGAGATACCCCCAATTTAAAGTTTGATGGTCTGGATCACTTTTGTCGTCGATCGGGTCGTTTCGGATCCATCTTTGGTGGTAGGCTCTAGTAGCTCGTTCTACCCCAAAATCATATATTTTACGATTGATAACTCATTCTGGATTGAGAGATACGCTCGATTTAAGGTCTGATGGTCTGGATCACTTCTGTCGTCGACCGTGCCTTTTCAGATCCATCTTTGACGGTAGGCTAAAGAATCTCGTTCTACCACAAAATCCTATATTTTTCATCAGATAACTCATTCCAGATGGGGAGATACGTCGGATTTAAGGTCCGATGGTGTGGATCACTTCTGTCGTCGACTGGCCCTTTTCAGATCCATGTTTGGCGGAAGGCTAAAGTAGATCGTTCTACCCCAAAATCATATATTTTACGTTAGATAACTTATTCCAAATTACGAGATAAAATGATTTAAGGTCCGATGGTCTGGATCACTTCTGTCGTCGACCGGGACTTTTCTGATCCATCTTTGGTGGTATTTCAAAAATTCAGCTTGGGGAACCCGGTGTAGCCGGATTGCTTTGCTAAAGAAGCTCGTTCTACCCAAAATCATATGTTTTACATCAAATAACTCATTCCGGATTGCAAGATACGCCCGATTTAAGGTCCGATGGTCTGCATCACTTCTGTCGTCGACTGGGCCGATTCTGTTCCATCTTTGGCGGTAGGCGAAAGTAGCACGTTCTACCCCAAAATCATATATTTTACGTTAGATAATTCATTCCGGATTGTGAGATATGCCCGATTTAAGGTCCGATGGTCTGGATCACTTCTGTCATCAACCAGGGCTTTTCAGTTGCATCTTTGGCGTCAGGATAAAGTAGCTCGTTCTACCCCAAAATCATATATTGTACGTCAGATAACTCATTCCGGATTGCGAGATACGCCTGATTTAAAGTCTGATGATCTGGATCACTTCTGTCGTTGACCGGGCCATTTTTTATCCATCTTTGGCGGCAGGCTAACATAGCTCGTTCTACCCAAAAATGATATATTTTACGTCAAATAACTCACTTCGGATTGCGAGATACAGACGACTAAAGGTCCGATGGTGTGGATCAATTCTGTCATCGATCGGGCCTTTTCAGATCTATCTTTGGCGGTAGGCTAAAGTAGCTCGTTCTACCCCAAAATCATATATTTTACTTCAGATAACTCATTCCGGGTTGCGAGATACGCTCGATTTAAAGTCCCATGGTCTGGATCACTTTTGTCATCGACCGAGCCCTTTCTGATCCAGCTTTGGCGGTAGGCTAAAGTAGCTCGTTCTACCCCAAAATCATGTATTTTACGTCTGATAACTCATTCCGGATTGCGACATAAAACGATTTAAGTCCGATGGTCTGGATCACTTCTATCGTCGACCGGGACTTTTCTGATCCATCTTTGTCGGTATTTCACAAATCCGGATTGGGGAGCCCGGCGTAGCCTGGTTGGTTTTCTAAAGTAACACGTTCTACCCCAAAGTCTTATATTTTACGTCAAATAACTCATTCCGGATTGCGAGATATGCCGGATTTAAGTTCCGATGGTCTAGATTAGTTCTGTCGTCGACCGGGCCTTTTCAGATCTGTCTTTGGCGGTAGGCTAAAGTAGCTCATTCTACCCCAAAATCACATATTTTGCGTCAGATAACACATTCCGGATTGCGAGATATGACCGATATATAGTCCGATAGTCTGGATCACTTCTATCGTCGACCGGGCCGTTTCTGATCCAACTTTGGCGGTAGGCTAAAGTAGCTCATTCTACCCCAAAATCATATATTTTACGTCTGATAACTCATCGCAGAATACGAGATATGCCCGATTTAAGGTTCGATGGTCTGGATCACTGCTGTCCTCGACCCGGCCTATTCACATGCATCTTTGGCGGCAGGGTAAAGTAGCTTGTTCTACCCCAAAATCATATATTGTACGTCACATAACTCATTCCGGATTGCGAGATACGCCTAATTTAAAGTCTGGTGAACTGGATCACTTCTGTAGTCGACCGGGCTGTTTCTGATCCATCTTTGGCGGTAGGTTAAACTAGCTCATTGTACCCCAAAATCATATATTTTACATCAGATAGCTCATTCCGGATTGCGAGATACGCCCAATTTAAGGTGCAATGGTCTGGATCAATTCTGTCGTCGACCGGGACTTTTCAACTCTATCTTTGGCGGTAGTCTAAAGTAGCTGTTCTACCGCAAAATCATATATTTTACGTCAGATAACTCATTCCGAATTGCGAGATACGTCCAATTTAAAGTCCGATGGTCTGGATCACTTTTGTCGTCGAACGGGCCATTTTTTATCTATCTTTGCCGATAGGCTAAAGTAGCTTGTTCTACCACAAAATCATAAATTTTACATCAGAAAACTCAGTCTAGATTGCGAGATACGCCTGATTTAAGGTCCGATGGTCTGGATCACTTCTGTCGTCGACCGGTACTTTTTCGATTCATCTTTGGTGGTATTTTGCAAATCCTACTTAGGGGCCTCGGCGTAGGCTGGTTGGTTTGCTAAAGTAGCTCGTTCTACCCCAAAATCATACATTTTATGTCTAATAACTCATTCTGTATTGCGAGATACACCCAATTTAAAGTTTGATGGTCTAGATCACTTTTGTCGTCGACCGGGCCGTTTCTGATCCATCTTTGTCGGTAGGCTCTAGTAGCTCGTTCTACCCTAAAATCATATATTTTACGACAGATAACTCATTCTGGATTGCAAGATACACCCGATTTAAGGTCTGATGGTCTGGATCACTTCTGTCGTCGACCGGGCCTTTTCAGATCCATCTTTGACGGTAGGCTAAAGAAGCTCGTTCTACCCCAAATCCTATATTTTTCTATAGATAACTCATTCCAGATGGCGAGATACGCCGGATTTAAGGTCCGATGGTGTGGATCACTTCTATCGTCGACCGGGCCTTTTCAGATCCACGTTTGGCGGAAGGCTAATGTAGCTTGTTCTACCCCAAAATCATATATTTTACGTCAGATAGCTTATTCCGGATTATGAGATAAAATTATTTAAGGTCTAATGGTTTGGATCACTTCTGTTGTCGACCGGGATTTTTCTGATCCATTTATGGCGGTATTACACAAATCCGGCTTGGGAAACCTGGCATAGCCGGATTGGTTTGGTAAAGAATCTCGTTCTACCCAAAATCATATATTTTACATCAAATAACTCATTCCGGATTGCGAGATACGTCCGATGGTCTGCATCACTTCTGTCGTCGACCAGGCCTTTTCAGATCTGTCTTTGGCGTCAGGATAAAGTAGCTCATTGTACACCAAAATCATATATTGTACGTTAGATAACTCATTTCGGATTGCGAGATACGCCTGATTTAAAGTCCGATGATCTGGATCGCTTCGGTTGTTGACCGGGGCGTTTCTGATCCATCTTTGGTGGTAGGCTAAAGTAGCTCGTTCTACCCCAAAATCATATATTTTATGTCAGATAACTCACTTCGGATTGCGATATCTGCCCGATTAAAGGTCCGACCGGGCCTTTTCAGATTCATCTTTGGTGGTAGGCTAAAGTAGCACGTTCTACCCCAAAATCATATATTTTATGTCAGATAACTCATTCCGGATTGTGAGATACGCCCGATTTTAAGTCCGATGGTCTGGATCACTTTTGTCGTCGACCTAGCCGTTTCTCATCCATCTTTGGCGATAGGCTAAAGTAGCTCATTTTACCCCAAAATCATATATTTTACGTCAGATAGCCAGTTCTGGATTGCGAGATACGCCCGATTTAAGGCCGATGGTCTGGAGCACTCCTGTTGTCGACCAGGCCTTTTCTAATCCATCTTTGGCAGTAGGATACAGTTGCTCATTCTACCAAAAAATCATTTATTTTACGTCAGATAAATCATTCCGGATTGCGAGATATGACCGATTTAATGTCTGATGGTCCGGGTCACTTCCGTCGTCTAGCGGGCCTTTTTTTATCCAACTTTGGCGGTAGGCAACAGTAGCTCGTTCTACTACAAAATCATATATTTTACCTCAGATAAATCATTTTGGATTGCAAGATACACCCGATTTAAGGTTCAATGGTCTAGATCACTTCTGTCGTCGACCGGGCCTTTTCTGATCCATCTTTGGCGGTAGGCTAAAGTAGCTCGTTCTACCCCAAAATCATATATTTTACGCCAGATAAGTCATTCTGGATTGCGAGATATGCCCGATTTAAGGTCCGATGGTCTGAATCACTTTTGTCTTTGATCGGACCTTTTCAGATGCATCTTTAGCGTCAGGATAAAGTAGCTCGTTCTACCCCAAAATCATATATTGTACATAGATAACTCATTCCGGATTGCAAGATACGCCTGATTTAAAGTCTGATGATCTGGATCACTTCTGTCGTTGACCGGGCTGTTTCTGATCCATCTTCGCCGGTAGGCTAAAGTAGCTCGTTCTACCCCAAATCATATATTTTACGTCAGATAACTCATTCCGGATTGCGAGATAAGCCCGATTTAATGTCTGCTGATCTAGATCACTTCTGTCGTCGACTAGGCCTTTTCTGATCCATCTTTGGCGGTAGGTTAAACTAGATCGTTCTTCCCAAAAATCATATATTTTACGTCAGATAACTCATTTCGGATTGCGAGATACTCCCAATTTAAGGTCCGATGGTCTAGATCACTTCTGTCGTCACCGGGTCTTTTCTGATCCATCTTTGGCGATAGGCTAAACTAGATCGTTCTACCCCAAAATCATATATTTTACGTCGGATAACTCATTCCGGATTGCGAGATAAGCCCGATTTAAGATCCGATGGTCTAGATCACTTTTGTCGTCGGCCGGGGCTTTTCTGATCCCTCATTGGCGGTAGGCTAAACCAGCTCATTCTTCCCCAAAATCATATATTTTATGTCAGATAAGTTATTCCAGATTGTGAGACACGCACGATTTAAGGTCCGATGGTCTAGATCACTTCTGTCGTAGACCGGTTCTTTTCTGATCCATCTTTGGCGATAGGATAAAGTAGCTCGTTATACCCCAAAATCATATATTTTACATCAGATAACTCATTCTGGATTGCGAGATATGCCTGATTTATAGTCTGATGGTCTGGATCACTTCTGTCGTCTACCGGGCCCTTTCTGATCCATCTTTGGCGGTATGCTAAAGTAGCTCGTTCTACCTTTCGTCAGATAACTCACTTCGGATTGTGAGATATGTCCGATTTAAGGTCTGATGGTCTGGATCACTTCTGTCGTCGACCGGGCCTTTTTAGATGCATCTTTGGCATCAGGATAAAGTAGCTCGTTCTACCCTAAAATCATATATTTTACGTCAGATAACTCATTTCGGATTGCGAGATACGCCTGATTTAAAGTCTGATGATCTGGATCGCTTCTGTCGTTGACCGGGCTGTTTCTGATCCATCTTTGGTGGTAGGCTAAAGTAGCACGTTCTACCCCAAAATCATATATTTTACATCAGATAACTCATTTCTGATTGCGTTATATGCTCGATTAAAGGTCCGACCGGGCCTTTTCAGATCCGTCTTTGGCGGTAGGTTAAAGTAGCACGTTCTACCCCAAAATCACATATTTTACGTCAGATAACTCATTCCGGATTGCGAGATACGCCCAATTTAAAGTCCGATGGTCTGGATCACTTTTGTCATCGACCGAGCCGTTTCTGATCCACCTTTGGTGGTAGGCTAAAGTAGCTCGTTCTACCCCAAAATTATAAATTTTACGTCAGATAAATCATTCCGAATTGCGAGATATGACCGATTTAATGTCCGATGGTCTGGATCACTTCTGTCGTCTACCGGGCCTTTTCTGATTCATCTTTGGCGGTAGGCTACAGTAGCTCGTTCTACCACGAAATCATATATTTTACGTCAGATAAATCATTCCAGATTGCGAGATACACCCGATTTAAGGTCCAATGGTCTAGATCACTTCTATCATCGACTTGGCCGTTCCAGATGCATCTTTGACGTCAAGGTAAAGTAGCTCGTTCTACCCCAAAATCATATATTGTACGTCAGATTACTCATTCCGGATTGCGAGATACGCCTGATTTAAAGTCTGATGATCTAGATCACTTCTGTCGTTAACCGGGCCGTTTCTGATCCTTCTTTGGCGGTAGGCTAAAGTAGCTCGTTCTACACCAAAATCATATATTTTACGTCAGATAACTCACTTCGGATTGCGAGATACCGTCGATTTAAGGTCCGATGGTCTCGATCAATTCTGTCATCGACCGTGCCTTTTCAGATCTATCATTGGCGGTAGGCTAAAATAGCACGTTCTACCCCAAAATCATATATTTTGCGTCGGATAAGTCATTTCGGATTGCGAGATATGCCCGATTTAAGGTACGATGTTCTAGATCACTTCTGTCGTCGACCGGGCCGTTTCTGATCCATCTTTGGCGGTAGGCTAAAGTAGCTTGTTGTACCTGAAAATCATATATTTTACGTCAGATAACTCATTCCGGATTGCGAGATACGCCCGATGGTCTGGATCACTTTTGTCGTCAACCGAGCCGTTTCTGATCCATCTTTGGCGGTAGGCTAAAGTAGCTCGTTCTACCCCAAAATCATATATTTTACGTCAGATAACTCATTCCGGATTACAATATACACTCGATTTAAGGTTCGATGTTCTTGATCACTACTGTCGTCGACCGCGCCGTTTCTGATCCATCTTTGGCGGAAGGCTAAAGTAGCTCGTTGTACCCCAAAATCATATATTTTACGTCGGATAACTCATTCTGGATTACGAGATATGCCCGTTTTAATGTCCGATGGTCTGGATCACTTTTGTCGTCAACCGAGTCGTTTCTGATCCATCTTTGGTGGTAGGCTAAAGTAGCTCTTTGTACCCCAAAATCATATATTTTACATCGGATAACTCATTCCGGATTGCGAGATACGCCCGATTTAAAGTCCGATGGTCTGGATCACTTTTGTCGTCGACCGCGCCGTTTCTAATCCAACTTTGGCGGTAGGCTAAAGTAGCTCGTTCTACCCCAAAATCATATATTTTACGTCAGACAGCTAATTCCGGATTGCGTGATATGCCCGATTTAAGGTCCGATAGTCTGGATCACTCCTGTCGTCGACCGGGCCTTTTCTGATCCATCTTTGGCAGTAGGTTACAGTAGCTCGTTCTACCACAAAATCATATATTTTACGTCAGATAACTCATTCTGGATTGTGAGATACGCCCGATATAAGGTCTGACGGTCAGGATCACTTCTGTCATTGACCAGTCATTTTCTAATCCATCTTTGGCGGTATTTCTCAAATCCAGCATGGGCAACCCGCCTTAGCCTAGTTCGTTGGCCAAAGTAGCTTGTTCCACTCCAAAATCTTATATTTTACGTTAGATAACTATTTTCGAATTGCGAGATACGCTCGAATTAGGGTCCGATGGTCTGGATCACATTTGTCGTCGACCGAGCCTTTTCAGATGTAACGCCCTGAAATTCGAGGGTCGAGTAGCAACTCAACTCTCGAGTTCCAAAACATCACTTATGCAACATAGATAATGATGATTAAATGTTGTCTTTGTTAGTGCATTAAACATGAGTGAGATTATGCCAAACAGTAATTCATACTCCAGATCAATTGTATAAAGGCAAGCAGAAGACTAAAACTGTATATAATTGTATGTAAAAGAAACAAAACCATCACAATCTCCAGAGTATGAACCCAACTGAGTCACCATATACATGTATCTGTTTTACGATGAAAATGTCAAAAGTACAACTAGAGAAGTAAGCCCTGTAAGTCCCATCGATTCAGGCAGTGTAGGCAAAGCCACCAGCATACTGCATATATGAAAACTCGTCCTAGTCCTCATCGTAGTTCGGCTCAGCCTCCTGAGTCGTCACCTCATCTGCACCTAAGACAGAGTCTGGTTGGTGTGTACAACACCGTCCCGTAACGTGGGAGTGAGTAGCTAACTCAGTGGAACAATAAAGCATAGGTTAACATGTTATCAATGCAGTCAAGCAATAATGATAAAGCAGTACAATCGAACAATCCTAACTACTCTTATTAATACAAGTATGAAATGCAGTCATGATGCATGCCCTCACCGACATACTCCCTCATGCGACACCATCTTACATTCGCGACATGCGTTCATTTCTCAGTGCTCCACATTTTCCAGGCAAATGCAGTGCGATGATGAGCATGATTACCGAGTTGTTATTAGTCCAATTCAAACAGCAGGATTGGGAGACTAAGGTACCTCCCTTGTATCATTCCCAAACATGATCCATTCTAGGGTCGTCAAACCTAGATAATCTCATATGATAGTGTGGTTCTAGGGCGCTGCAAAGGTTGCTAGAGCTGTTACACCAATCGTTACACCACTCCCCCATCACATTTTTAACGGTTCATCACTAATTTGATACAGGCCTAGTTCATACTCCATACACCGCGGCAAAACTCGTCGCCTCACCACAAATTCAGAGTATGCTCGAGGTTACTACAAAGGGCTCGTCACCAATCAGTGTAGGTCGACAGCTCGAATACAGTGCCCATACCACCGTATTCGGCTCACGAGTAAAGGTTGCTCACTGGTCACTACGGGGAGGCATGTGGCCCCAGCGTAGGCCGACAGCTCGACCACGGTGTCCCATACCACCATGCCCGGCTCATGAGTCTTAGCGGATTGAGGTACCATGGTTAACGGGATTTCACTGGTAAGTTTGGTACCCTAGGTTCAAGCAGTAGCTTCCAAACATGGTGAACATACATTAGACATATCGGGTTACTTGACGAGCCTGACTAGCTCGTGCGCACAATCAACTGAACGACATGAAGTGCATAAGCACTTCGTGTGGCCTAACCACTGTCGCCAACGGAAGTACGACTCGAATTCGTCAAACACATCCTACGTGGCGAAATGAATCTCAACCACGAACTCAAGTCTGGTACCGATTGTCTGGACTATAATCATAGTCCCAAACGCAATCAATCCTTATTCAGAGCATGTGGAGTAAAGCATAATAAACAAAGTAATTCAAGCATGTTAACAAACATGTCATAATGCATGTTACAAACACATATATTTCATAGTAAGCGATTAAATTAAACACCCAATCATAGAGGAAATCATATACGTTTCTAAGGTAGTTGAGAATCCCATCTCAACACTCACCTAAAGCACCATCATCCAAGCACTTACTCTCACAAGCATTTTCACAAACACTTATAATACACTATTTCAACATACATAGTGTATATTAGCAAAACATGTATTAGGGCGAGCCCTTTCGCTAATCAAGTATTTTACACATATATAATATGTTCATACAACAAATAATCATGGCAAACACATTTCCAAAATTTATACGTATACGATACTTTCTACAAATACTAGGAATACAGTATATTCAACATAGTTATCATATAACCGAAAAGCGAAACGGGCAGCACTTTGTACATGTGCAATTACATACAGATCATGAATCTATCATTGTCTGACATTGAAAGCGTTGAAAACCATAACCTATACACTTAAAGTCCGCACCTTTTGTCGTAGAATCGTAACGAATCCGATAGGTTTGCTAAGCTTTCGTATTCCGCAGTTTGGTAACCTATAGAATGAAATAGGTTAGCTATTTCATAACCTACAACCATCACAACCCCAAAACAGATTAGGGTTAGGGTTTCTTACCTAGAAACGAAGTCAGAATCGCCGGAAAAGCGATTAAACTTGAGTGGTTAAGCTTGTAGAGCGGCAGGGGAAAGTAGTAGGGAGGTTCTCCCACTTTTATCACACTTTCTCTCTCTTTTCTCACTTCTCTGTCCTAGGGTTTCTCTCAAATTCGTATGGCTGAATGAGAGAGGGTTTTAAGGTCCTTATATAGCCTAAAACTACTCCAAAATAGACCTGAGGTCAAGGTATACTTAGGTTATATCCAAAGTGAGTCAGTTTCAGCTCAACGGAGGATTTCTAGCGGGCCCCCTTGAGCCAAAGGTTGGACTTAAGCTCACCAACCTTGGATCTAAGTATCATTAAGTTTTCGTTCCAGTAGGGTTTCCAGATCATAAATGGCGGACCAGTTTCCGTTCAACGGTCACTGAATCACGATCGGGGACTTCAAGTACACTGCCATGTATATGAAATTTTTCCTGATCCGAGGGTGTATTTGGGTCAGATTCTGTCGGTTTGATTGCTTATATCAGGCCCGCAAGTAACAAGTCTTATATTACTATTTGAGATTTTTATTTATAAAGAAAATCAAGTGTTCTCACACTCCTCACTCCGGACTCAAGCGAACAGCCGTGATACACAATCTGGATTTGATCTCCGAGATGGTTATCAAGCCCAGCGAGGCGGTCCTAAATCTATAACCTCGTATCATTTGGACTTTCGATGTGCTGTCCAGATCTGATACGGAGTTTCAATGTGCTCCCAAGAGTAGTCGGGTAATGAGTTTGATCCTAGATTTTAGGGTAACCTAGCGTCAATGATTCTACAAGTTTTGGGTCTTATAGATCGTATTTAAAGTGATTCAAATGGATTTCATGGCTAATCTAGTTTAGCACTTAGTTAACTTTCTCAAATTTCTAAAGGATTTGATCCTAAGCGATTTCTGCCTGAGGTGGTACTTGTAACACCCCAAACTTTTCGATGCTCGAGCATCGAAAGTCCTCGAGCGTTACCATAAGATTCAACGTAACATATACATGTGTACGATACCAATCCAGCTATTCTAGCCTTACATCCTTTCCCTGACACTAGCTTAACCGTTGGGGATGATCTTCATTCATAAATCAAGCCATCTGACCGTTAAAATTCAAGACAAGCTCACCCATCACATGATTTGACGTTAGATGACGTGACGAATAACTCTCTATCCATAATGATTTAGATATATGTTCTTTTGTAAGAACTGCTTAGAAATGTGTTTATAATCATGTGGAGTCATTAGATTTCCCAAAACTTATAGATCGGCAGTAATTACGAAATTGTCACTAACCTAGACCCCTGAACACTAGATCACATGGTTCTCATGGTCCGTTTCATATGAAATTTTATATCATGCCTAATTATCACAAATTAACCGTACACCCCAAATTTCAGCCCTTAAATCATAGTAAACTACCTACTTGACCTCTACATCCGTCCGTACACTTATCAGATCAAGATTCTGATCCATTCATCTTGTTCACCTCATATGGACATGCTTAACCTACTATTAGAATTACAATCCGATGAACTTACACATGTGAACAAGTCACTCAAATCCAACAGTATACGTGTTTGGCCCCTTGATCACTCTAAAAACCCATTTGGGTTCATCTATTTATAAAATTGATCGTACAATCACCTAAATACATGATTAGAATATTAACCACCAAGTTTACTTATTTTTAACAAGTCATCTTACCACACATCAGGTTTGGATCCGTCAAGTGGGCCATTTAAATATTAAGATGAATCGGTCATTACGAAAATATTTGGGTTTAAGTCCAAACTGCCCGATAACTTGTCAATCAGAGGAATACAAATATTATTTTAGAAATTTAAAATATATTAGCTATTAAAGGAGAATCTTAGTCATCATTGAGAGATCAGAGCTCAAATTTGGGCGACAGAAAGAGCGTGAAAAATAAAGACCACCTGTCAAATTTCATCACATTTGGACGGTAGACTCATGAGTTACGGATGGCAGAAGTTTTTTTAAAGAAAAAGGGTACAAGTGTAAATACACTATCATGCATGGCACTGTTGAATTTCTAACGGTGAGAATTCTTGCTACTCGGCGGGATCGTGCGGTCCATTGGATTATCTAAACTACTCCATTTTCAATAGAGTGTCCCAACATAGCGATACAAAGGTGGTGAATGGCATGGATCCTCGGAAGTCATCACAAACGAACCCCACCTAATTTTTTTTTCCAACCGTGCATGCAAGCCACGAATTCACGTGAAATCTGTGTACGTAAATGACATCCTGTTTCAATGGGAATACAGTCCCTCCACGTTGATTAACATATGACCCACCTAGTACTTAGATAAGTTTCATATTTTAGCCCCTTGACCCTTTCCAACCGTTGACACTCAATCCCGGGATGATCCAACCATTAGATTAACAGAAACCCACCGTTGGGAGTAGAAGTTTAGGTGTATGGCCCACTTACGAGTTAGGTCGGCTCCATTCTTTAGATCATAGCCTTATATAAGTAAATGAACCTAGTAATCGGAGTGGATTTCCCACAACCATCGCCATGGCCCCCAAAATGGTGTGCATGAACACCAGTACACAGCACCTGAGATGCTTGAGACCGTCAGCCCTATTAACACGCGTCTGACTCGCGTATTTCCAAAAAAAAATCGAGCGATTTCTCTCTCACCTGCGGACGGACAGAAGTCCCGTTTGTGATGGCCTGTGGCCCATCATCATCATCCTTTGGGTCGATCCAGACCGTCCATTGTGTTCAGGACTTGGGTCTTACCAATACCCAACTTGCACATCATATTTTCATGCACGTATGGACACACAAAGCTCGCTGCAAATCAGGCCTATGGGCACGTTCCTTCCAAAAACGGACTCTCAACCTTAGCCGCCCGTTATGTGAAATCCCAACCATCCAGTGATGTCCACGTGGATTGAGGGTTGGTAGAAAACCAGCAACCGAAACCACCCTCTGCTAGCTGTTTGAAGAAAAACAGGGGGTCAGTTTTTGGGCATGTTATAAGTGTCACTGGATGCTTCCAGCAACAGCAGGAAGAGAGAAAAACGGAGAGAAAAGTGGGGAAAAGAAAAGAAAGAGAAAGGAGAGAAAATAGAGAGTAAGAAAGGTGAGACTGGGTGGTCGTGAGCACCACTGTTCAGCCAGGTATCACCACCCCGCCCTCTTCCTGTTTCTTCTTCATTTTTATTTTATTTTATTATTTTTTTTTTTGTAAGGAGTCAACTTGCTGTTGAGACCCAACGATGGCCTGCATGCAGCCTCAGCAAAGGTCTGAGAATCGGTCTAAGATCAGCCTACAAACAGGCCCTGTTTGACCCATAACCCACATCATAAAAAAAAATAAAAATAAAAATGGACTGATAGCAGTCCGGAATCCTGGCTATGAAAACACACCGGTCGGGCCGTTTTTGGGCTGGTGGCGTTGCAACAAGTAGGCCACATTTTGAGCTAAAACGGAGCCGTCATTGGAGCCCAAACACGGTGGAAGGCAGACCTTCTGCTGGATTATTACAGGGAGGTGTCGGGCCCCAGCAAACCGAATTCCAGCAGGCCATGAGAACAGCACTCAGCTGTGCATAAACACGGTTGAAAATCAGCCTGAAAACGACTGGGACTTCAACTGGGCCAGCTGATGATGGGCCTCACGTTGATTCCAGGTGGGCCCTGCGTCAGCAGGTAGGCCTCACCCTACCCCAGTTGGTGGGCCATGTATGTGGCCCCACCTTAATGATGTGACTCGTCTAGGCCGTCCATCAAGGGCCATCAAGCCCTGGACTTTTGTTTCAAATAATAATAATAATAATAATGATAATAATAAAATACATGTTAGTATATATGCATGCATCTGTGCATACATGAAAATTATAAAGTATTATATTACACCTCTAATGCATGAAGCATGGTGTATGGGGATTGCATTCAGGACCGTCCATCCCATTTCCCACCTCATTTTAGGCGTTGACCCGAAAAATGAAGCCAACCCAACTCTCTGGTAGGCCACACCAGCAGAAAGACTGATTTAATAGTGGTAAATATTAGAGCCCGCTGTGATATTTCGCTGCGCTAAGACATATCCAAAATTGGACATTGAGCCTTTCCTGAGCCCTGGAACCTAATCAATGGAGTAGATCCTCCTTAGGCGGGCCCCACCTATCAAAACAAAAAAAAAAGATAATACAAGAAACATGCACGTTGACGCTGCCTCATTTTACTTAAAATTTTGGCTTGAAACATGGCCCCACCACAAGCTCTACTATGATGTGTGTTGAACATCAACACCGTCCATTAGATGGGTCCCCTTTATATACGGGGTGCCCCCAAAAACCAACCATACACAGAGCTCAGGTGGCCCACTCCATCTACAATCTCGTGAAGACATGATAAACCGTGTAAAAAGACTTGTTGGGGACCATCTGAGTTTTGGATGCACCTGAAACTTGGTTTGACCCTTAACCTAGTGGGACACACATAATGGATGGGTTGGATTTGTAACCCACAACTTGGTGGGCCCAACAAATGATTTTGAATGCTTTAATGGCCAATTATAGTATCTATTATCATGATTGGATCCACTATTAATACTTGATAGCTATTATTATTATCATTAGTATTATGATAATAATTGGGACTGTTAAACACAACTAACCTCTAATAGATTGTCCATGCTAATGGTAGTGAGTCCACACAAAGTACCGTTATTAAATATTAATCATTAATCATGATTCTTAGGCACAATCGTTAATAATAAATTATAGTATTATTGACATCATAATGGGTATTATTACTAAGTTGGCAAACGATAATTATAACACTAATGTTAATAATTACTTTTCAAATTAATATTGTAAATTATCATACGCCAACTACAATCCAAATCCTAAAAACTTATCCTAGACCTAAAACTTATGGATGAAAACCTAGTTCTACATCAAAACCCTAAAACTAAGGTAATCCAAACCTTAGGTTAAGACCTTGACCAAGAATATAGTATAAAGCTTGAATCTAACGGTGTAACTTTACAATTGATGGTAGGATTTGGCTCTAAGGAATCATGCATTCTCTAAACAACACTAGTAGGTGATCCTAAACATAAGGTGATGATTCTTCCCCTTGACCTTTCCATTTTCCCATTAGCTTAAGTTATAGTTTTTATTTTAACTTGTAATTGATATCTCCATTTCATAGTCACACGTGACAATTGTTGAGATTAAATTGCTATATTACATGCTTAATGTGTATCCTACATATTTATTCATGCTTGTGGATTATTTATGGATTGGTTATGGAACTTAAACTGGTACACCGGTGGGAAACTCCCACCTATATGTGTACACCCATACCTGGGATGTAACTTGAATGGTTGTGATAGTAATAGACCTTCGGCTTAGTGGATATCGAATGATGAATTAAATTAACCATTGATGTGCGCCTACCATCCAAGGTTGTTGTGTCCAATGGTTTTTAAGGATGGTCTTTTATCGCATGGTTTTGATACTCGCCTTATGTGGCTTATTTTGATATCTGATTATGTGGTTTGTTTCGATATCGCCTTATGTGGCTTTTATTTTAGTATTTGCCCTATATGGGTCTGATGTTTTATATTGTGCAACCATGCGATGGTAAGGCCCATATATGGTAATATGATTGGCCACTAGTCGACGGGTTTCCATTAAACATCCTAAGATGGTAGTCTCATGAGCTGGGGATGGTGGTAATGAGACACTATGCCCGAGCTGTCGACCTACGCTGGGCTATACGCTCCCCGTAGTGACCTTAAGCTTATCTAAATTGGCTGATTGCAACTGGACTAATAACGGTTTCGCTAATCATGCATCCATGGCATATTGGCGATGACGGGTGGCTAATTCTGGATGTTGTAGCATGTGCCCTAGAGTTGTTGGGGTATCGTTTCGCTAGCTCCCAGACCACCGACTATCGACTCCGGTTCCGACTGGATGATTTTCCTAGGTCGATGATTTGCATGGGCGACGAGCCCAAGTCCGACTGGATGTGCATCCCCAGGTCGATGTGCATTCACGCATCCATCCATTTAAAAGGACTGCATCATGTATTGTTTTGATTGCCTTGTTGTTTTATAACTATGCTTACCTAATGCGGCGGTGTGTAATCTTGAGGAGAATTCACACTGAGTTGGCCACTCATCCATCAAATATACAACCGTACAGGTAGTACAGGTGATGTTCACATTCATATTGGTGAGGAGCAGGCTATGGTTGACAGGGGTGCATGATTGCATTTGCTAAGGGCTGCTACCAGATTTCATAGCTCAAGATTGTTGCAATATACCTTGTTTCGCATGTAATGTTATTTTATTTTGAATTGTAAGAATGGGGACATTGGTTTGTATAAGTCATTATGGGCAACTTCTTGTATATTTGAATGATAATGAAATTTTCCTTTACGTCGATTTGTCCACACTACGCTCATTTGCTTACTCTGATGAAGAAAAAAAAATGTACACTCGAATTTGACCATCCTTTAAGGTTAACACTTGGGTTTTCGGGAAACGAGTCATATACTCTGGTCCTGAAAACACGGGGCGTTACAGTACTCGGGCCATTGTACGGAATTTTTCGAGTCGTTACAATCTACCCCCCTTAATGAAAAATTTCGTCCTCGAAATTAGTACCTTTTCGTACTCCTTAAGGAGCCGAGGGTAGTTCTTTCGGATCTCGGCTTCTGTCTCCTTGGTAGGTTCCTCCTCTGTATGATGCATCCCCAATACCTTCACGAGTGGAATCACTTTGCTACGCAGTACCTGCTCCTTCCTGTCAAGGATACGTGTCGGGCGCAGCACATATGTAGCATCCTCGCTCAACTGTACCTGCTCCCATATGATAATGTGTGAAGGATCGGGGTACTTCTTCAGCATAGATACATGAAATACGTTATGTACAGCTGCAAGTGGTGTGGGCAAAGCGAGACAATATGCCACAACACCTACTCGATCAAGTATCTGAAACGGACCGATGAACCTCGGTGTGAGCTTCCCCTTCTTCCCAAACCGAAGGACTCCCTTCATAGGGGAAACTCTGAGGAATACATGATCTCCGACCTCGAACTCAAGCGGTCGCCGTCTCGTATCGGCTTAACTCTTCTGCCTGCTCTGCGCTGTAAGAAGTCGACGCTTGATAATATCGATCTTCTCTGAGGTCGCCTATACCAACTCCGGCCCAATCAAACTATGTTCGCCAACCTCAGCCCAGCAATGCGGTGCCCTGGAAGAACAACCATACAAAGCCTCATATGGAGTCATGCCAATACTCGCCTGCAAGCTGTTGTTGTACGTGAACTCTGCATAAGGAAGACAATCATCTCAACTGTCCTTGAAGTCCAAGACACAGGCCCACAACATATCCTCCAAAATCTAATTCACCCGCTCTGTCTGCCCGTCGGTCTGAGGGTGAAACGCAATACTGTAACGACCCGTAAATTTCCGTACTTTGGCTCGACTACCATCTCGACCAGAAATCAATTAGGATTAAATCTTTTAGAAATTTAACAAAGTTAACTAAGTGCAAAACTCGATTAGCCCTGAAATCCGTTGGGATCGCTTTAAATACGATCTGCAAGACCCAAAACTTGTAAAATCATTGACTCTAGGTTACCCTAAAGTTTAGGATCAAACTCATTACCTGGCTACTCTCGGGAACGACTTGAAACTTTGTATTAGGTCTAGACCGCACATCGGAAGTCCGATTAACACGAACTTAAGGATCTAGGACCGCCTCATTGGGCTTGATAACCATCTCGGAAATCAAGTCCAAACGATGTCCCACGACCATTCGTTCGGATCCGGAGCGAGGGAGTGTGAAAAACACTATTCTCTTTACAAAATAAATATCTGGAATAGTGATCTGGCACCATTCGCTTGCGCATCAGTATTAAGCAACTAGACCATCAAAATCAGACCAAATTACACCCTCGGATCAGGAAAAATTTCAGGAACATTTACATGTACTTGGAATTTCGGATTGTGGCCCACTGACCGTCGACCTGAAACTGGTCCGCCACGTGTGATCTGGGAATTCGATCGAGTCGAAAATGTAATCCCACGTAGATCCATGTGTTGTGAGCTTAAGTCTGACGTTTGGCTCAAGGAGGGCCACCAGAACCCCTCTTTTGAGCTGGCAAAGTGCCGAAATACCTATAATAGGCGTACCCCTTGAACATGAGTCTATTTCGGTGAGGTTTTTGGGTATATAAGGGCCTTAGAATAGCCCCTCTCATAGCCATACGAATTTGGGATAAAACCCTAGTGAGAGAGAGAGAGAAAAGAGAGAGAAGACTTAGGATTTGTGGGAGCACCTTCCTCCTACTACTTTCAATCATTGCACGGCCTACACCGCCTCTTTCCAAGCGCTTTCCCGGCGGTATCCACTCCGTTTTAAGGTGAGAAACCCTAACCCTAGGTCTGATTTGAAGTGTGTAGGCTGTGGGTTGTGAAATAGCTAACCGATTTCACTCTTTAGGCTAGAAAACTCCCGAATACGGAGGCTCATCCAACCTTGCTAATTTGTGGAGATTCCAAGGTGAAAGGTGAGGACTTTAGGTGTATAGGTTATGGTTTTCAACGCTTTCAATGTCAGATAATGATAGATTCATGACCTGCATGCTATTGCACATGTACAAAGTTCTTTCCGTTTTCTGTTTCGATTAACGTTGTAGAATATGGAATTTCACATACTCTAGGTATACGTAGAAATACCGTATACGGATTTTTTTTGGAAAAATGTTTGACATGTTTATTTAATGTATGATTATACAATATATGGATAAAATACTAGTTTGGCGAAAGGAATCGCCGTAATACATGTTCGCTTGTAAATACTACGTATGTTGAAATTGTGTATTCTAGAAATACCGTATATGTGTAAATTTTGGAAATGCAATTGTCATGATTATTTGCTGTATGATTATGGTATACATGGATAAAATACCCGCTTGGCGAAAGGATAGCCCTAATACGTATTTTGCTAACATACGTCATGTATGTTGGAATAGTGCACTCTAAGTGTTTGTGTAAATGCTTGTGAGTGTAAATGCTTAAGTGTTAGTGCCGTAGATAGGTGCTGATATGGAATTCCCGACTACCTTAGAGACATGTAGGATACCCTCCATGTGGTGGTTTACTCTAACCACTCACTTGTGATGTATATGTAATTGTATCCCTATTTGTATAGTACTCTACAACATGCTTTACAACATGCTTTACTTCATGCTTTCTAACATGCCTTATGACATGCCTGTTAACATGCTTATATTACTTTGTTATCATGCTTTACTCCACATGCTATGGATGAAGATTGATTGAGGTTGGGACTATGTCTATAATCCAGACATTCGGTACCAGTCTTGAGATTGTGGCTGAGATTCGTGTCGCCACAAGGGATGTGTCTGACGAACCCGAGTCGTACTTCGGTTGGCGATAGTGGTTGGCCACACGGAGTGCTTCTGCGCTTCATATCGCCCAACTTGTTGTGCGCTCGAGCTAGTCTGACTCGTCAAGTAAATCGATATGTTGAATGTGTGTTCACCATGTTTGGTCATTACTGTTTGAACCTAGGGTACCAAACTTACCAGTGGCAATCCCGTTAACCATGGTACCTCGATCCGCTAAGACTCATGAGCCGGACGTGGTGGTATGGGACACCATGGCCGAGCTGTCGGCCTATGCTGGGGCGAAGTGCCTCCCCGTAGTGACCATTGAGCAACCCAAACTCGTGAGCCGGATATGGTGGTATGGGACACTGTATTCGAGCTGTCGATACTTACGGCGAGAGCCGAGTACGGTGAGACCTGTGCTCGTGCTGACGGGCAATGAGTCCTCTGTAGTATCTTCGAGTATACTCCAAAGGTCTGTGATTGGCGACGAGCCCTTCACAGCAATTAGAGTATGAGTAGAGCCGATTATGGTGAGACCTGTATTCGAGCTGACGGCCAGCGATTGAGTCGAGTACGGTGAGACTTGTACTCGAGCTGACGGTCAGCAATTGAGCCGCATACGGTGAGATCTGTATCCGTGCTGACGGGTGACGAGCCCTTTGTGATGCCTTTGTGATGCCTCTCGAACCATAATACCGTATGAGATTAACTAGGATTGACGGCCCTAGAATGGATCATGTTTGGGAATGATATAAGAGAGGTACCTTAGTTTCCCAATACTGCTGATTGAAATGGACTAATAATAACTCGGTAATCATGTTCATCATCGCACCGCATGTGCCTAGTAGATGTGGTGCACTGAGGGAGTTATGCATTTGCGAACGTAAGATGATGTCGCATGAGGGTGGTTTGGCAAGGGCATACATCATGACTACATTCATACTTGTATTAATAAGAGTATTTAGAATTGTTTGATTTGTACTACTTTATCATTACTGCTTGATTGTATTGATAACATGTTAACCTATGCTTTATTGTTCTACTGAGTTAGTTACTCACTCCCACGTTACGGGACGGTGTTTGCAACACCAACCAGACTCTGTCGCAGGTATAGACGGAGCGTCGGTTCAGGAGCCGGAGCCCGATTTCGACGAGGACCAGGATGAGTTCTCATTTATGCAGTACTCTGACGTCTTTGCTTAGGCCGACTGCATCGCGGGGATTTCAGGACTTATTTATGAAGTTGTATTTTGATTTTTGACTTAGAAACCATACATGTATATTGGTACTCAGTTAGTGCTCATACTCTGGTGTTCATAAAATTTTGTTTCTTTACACACCTTAAATATACAATTTCAGTCTTCCGCTTGCCTTTATACAATTGAACTGGAGTATGAAATACTGTTTTGGTATAATCTCATTCATGTTTATTGCTCTAACTCAGACAACATTTAACCATCATTGTGTATGTTGCATAAGTGATGCGTTGGAACTCGGGAGTTGAGTTCATACTCGACCCCTGAATTTCAGGGCGTTACAAGTTGGTATCAGAGCATGATTTTGATTAAACTGGACCTGAGTTATGTTCCCACGACGTCCACTGATGCATTACACTTAGGAGGGTGCGCAAGAATATAGAAACAGTCTTAGGGTCTCCCGATTTCGCCGTTCGGCGAAGTTCATTGAAAATGGACATTTTGATCGAGTTCGTACTCGATCCCTACCGCACTTATAGATCCAAATCACTTCTAGACCATCTATTGACGTGTCTAGATCCTTATCCACCCAATCCAGTTGCTAGGAAAATCAGAAAAATTGGTCCAGATCAGAAATTACTCGGAACCACCCGTTCTGGAGCTGAAATGAGTTGGGGGCCTCCCCACTTAATTCTACTAAGACCCAGCATCGAACGAGGGTGCATTTAGCACCTTGGCCATGTGGCAAACAGGGCCCCACCGCGGCGGCACGGCGTCGTCGGACCGCGGTCCGGTGGCCCATCTAAGGTGGGTCCAGGGCTGGGGTTGGTCGACCCGACCTCCCCTACCCCCTGGCACGTGCGGTTTGGCCTAAGGTTTGGGATTTAAGGGACTGGAGCACCCCACCCTCTCATTTCACCCCTTTCAAACGCCCCAAACCCCCATTTCCGATTTTTCCTCTCAACCCATCCCTCTAAACCTTGCAATCCTTCATTTTCTTCCATAACCCACACACTCCAACCGTTCACAACAGCCCTATCCTTCTCCTTTTCCCTTTTTCTCATGTTGGAGCTCTCACATCCCCCATTTGGAGCTTAAAATCGGGTAATCTCCTAACGCATTCCATTTTCTTTTTGTTCCTCCTCCATTTCCTACCCCTAGTGTCTCTTCTACACCTATTGGAACCATTGCTTGTGGAAGATCAAAGCAATCAGCTCCTTTCCTCCTATTTTGTCATTTTTCCATGGCCCTCTTTGGTGTTGTGGCGGCTATTCTCTCCATTTCCTTCATCCTATCTCTCATGGGAAAGAGGAAGACCGCGGCTGATGACGCCGGCCCAAGTAGGCCAGCCCATTCCCGAAGAAGATCTGACGATGGGGCCGGCACTAGCACCGTTCGGGAGTTTAGGTCGAAGCGAGACCTGGATCCTAACCATCCTGTCAGAAATGCCTATCCGATAGGCGTTGAATATGGGCGTTTTACAGGCCGCAAGGTCGTGTTTGAAGCTCATGTGGATGAAAGGATGTTCGGGCTACACCCACTGATGGATCACCTGGTGGATATCGGATGGAACTCTATGTTTGACGGTGAGTCCCCTACATGTGAGAACACGGTTCGTGCTTTCTACGCCCACATCGTGGACTCCTCATTAGAGCCTCCTCAGTTCATTGTCTCTGTGAGGGGCATAAGGCGCACAATCACTGTGGAAGAGGTGGCTCGGATCACGAAGCTCCCACTTGGTCAAGTGCATCCTAATGACGACTTCTCCAGAAGTGCGCGGGAAAGGGATCGTCGCACACGATACCTTTGTGGTCGCCGAGTTGCTTGGAAGCGAGGAAATTGTATTGCGGCGACAAAGATGGCTGAGGACTTCCGTTTGCTCCATCACATTTTCACCTACAATGTGTACCCACGGTCGGGTAATCGCACGGAATGTACTCGGTTGATGGTGGACTTTTTGTACAAGATGGGACACGGGGACAACATATGCCTGCCCACATTCATCCTCTCTCAGATAGTTCAGGTTGTTCGATCTGCCAGGAACGATCTTTCGCTCCAATTTGGCCGTCTGATCTGTAGGATGGCTCGTGATGTCGGCTATAGGTTGAACATGGAGGACCTTGCACCAGTCCGAGTCATAAGCGAGGCGACACTCAAGAATATGAAGATCGGCCCTCAACAGCGGTAAGCACGACTCGACGAGTCTAGAGATGAGTCGGATAGCGCCGGCGAGGAGAGTCACCATATACAAGTATCTGTTTTACGATGAAAATGTCAAAAGTACAACTAGAGAAGTAAGCCCTGTAAGTTCCATCGATCCAAGCAGTTTAGACAAAGCCACCAGCATACTGCATATATGAGAACTCATCCTGGTCCTCATCGTAGTCCGTCTCAGCCTCCTAAGTCGTCACCTCATCTGCACTTAAGACAGAGTCTGGTTGGTGTGTACAACACCGCCCCGTAACGTGGGAACGAGTAGCTAACTCAGTGGAACAATAAAGCATAGGTTAGCATGTTATCAATGCAGTCAAGCAGTAATGATAAAGTAATACAATCGAACAATCCTAACTACTCTTATTAATGCAAGTATGAAATGCAGTCATGATGCATGCCCTCACCGACATACTCCCTCATGCGACACCATCTTACGTTCGCGGTATGCGTTCATTCCTCAGTGCTCCACATCTTCCAGGCACATGTAGTGCGATGATGAGCATGATTACCGAGTTGTTATTAAACCATTTCAAACAGCAGGATTGAGAAACTAAGGTACCTCCCTTGTATCATTCCCAAACATGATCCATTCTAGGGTCGTCAAACCTAGATAATCTCATACGATAGTGTGGTTCTAGGGCACTGCAAAGGCTGCTAGGGCTGTTACACGCAATCGTTACACCATTCCCCCATCACCTTTTTAACTGTTCATCACTAATTTGATACAGGCCTAGTTCATACTCCATACACCGCGGCAAAACTCGTCGCCTCACCGCAAATTCAGAGTATGCTCGAGGTCACTACAAAGGGCTCGTCACCAATCAGTGTAAGCCGACAGCTCGAATACAGTGTCCCATACCACCGTATTCGGCTCACGAGTAAAGGTTGCTCATTGGTCACTACGGGGAGGCACGTGGTCCCAGCGTAGGCCGACAGCTCGACCGCGGTGTCCCATACCACCATGCCCGACTCTTGAGTCTTAGCGGATCGAGGTACCATGGTTAACGGGATTTCACTGGTAAGTTTGGTACCCTAGGTTCAAGCAGTAACGTCCAAACATGGTGAACATACATTAGACATATCAGGTTACTTGACGAGCCTGACTAGCTCGAGCGCATAATCAACTGAACGACATGAAGTGTATAAGCACTTCGCGTGGCCTAACCATTGTCGCCAACGGAAGTACGACTAGGGTTCGTCAAACACATCCTACGTGGCGAAATAATCTCAACCATGAGCTCAAGTCTGGTACCGATTGTCTAGACTATAATCATAGTCTCAAATGCAATCAATCCTTATTCAGAGCATGTGGAGTAAAGCATAATAAACAAAGTAATTCAAGCATGATAACAAACATATCATAAAGCATGTTACAAAGCACAATGTAAACAATAAATACAAACACATATATTTCATAGTAAGCGATTAAATTAAACACCCAATCATAGAGGAAATCATATACGTTTCTAAGGTAGTTGAGAATCCCATCTCAACACCCACCTAAAGCACCATCATCCAAGCACTTACTCTCACAAGCATTTTCACAAACACTTAGAATACACTATTTCAACATACATAATGTATATTAGCAAAACATGTATTAGGGCGAACCCTTTCGCCAAGCAAGTATTTTACACATATATAATATGTTCATACAGCAAATAATCATGGCAAACACATTTCCAAAATTTATACGTATACGGTACTTTCTACAAATACTAGGAATACAGTATATTCAACATAGTTATTGTATAACCGAAAAGCGAAATGGGCAGCACTTTGTACATGTGTAATTACATACAGATCATGAATCTATCATTATCTGACATTGAAAGCGTTGAAAACCATAACCTATACACCTAAAGTCTGCACCTTTTGTTGTAGAATCGTAACGGATCCGATAGGTTTGCTAAGCTTTCGTATTCGGCAGTTTGGTAACCTATAGAATGAAATAGCTTAGCTATTTCATAACCTACAACCATCACAACTCCAAAACAGATTAGGGTTAGGGTTTCTTACCTAGAAACGAAGTCAGAATCACCAGAAAAGTGATTAGACTTGAGTGGTTAAGCTTGTAGAGAGGCAGGAGAAAGTAGTAGGGAGGTTCTCCCACTTCTCTCACACTTTCTCTCTCTTTTCTCACTTCTCTCTCCTAGGGTTTCTCTCAAATTCGTATGGCTGAATGAGAGAGGGTTTTAAGGTCCTTATATAGCCTAAAGTAACTCCAAAATATACCTGAGGTTAAGGTATACTTAGGTTATATCCAAGTGAGTCAGTTTCAGCTCAACGGAGGACTTCTGGTGGGCTCCCTTGAGCTAAAGGTCGGACTTAAGCTCACCAACCTTAGATCTAGGTACCATTAAGTTTTCGTTCCAGTAGGGTTTCCAGATCACAAATGGCAGACCAGTTTCTGTTCAACGGTCACTGAATCACGATCGGGGACATCAAGTACACTGCTATGTATACGAAATTTTTTCTGATCCGAGGGTGTATTTGGGTCAGATTTTGACAGCCTGATTGCTTATATCATGTCCGCAAGTAACAAGTCTCAGATTACTATTTGAGATTTTTATTTATAAAGAAAATCAAGTGTTCTCACACTCCTCACTCCGGACTCAAGCGAACAGCTGTAGTACACAATCTGGATTTGATCTCCGAGATGGTTATCAAGCCCAGCGAGGTGGTCCTGAATCTATAACCTTGTATCATTCGGACTTTTGATGTGCGGTCCAGATCTGATACGGAGTTTCAATGTGCTCCCGAGAGCAGTCGGGTAATGAGTTTGATCCTAGATTTTAGGGTAACCTAGTGTCAATGATTCTACAAGTTTTGGGTCTTGTATATCGTATTTAAAGTGATTCAAACGGATTTCATGGCTAATCTAGTTTAGCACTTAGTTAACTTTCTCAAATTTCTAAAGGATTTGATCCTAAGCGATTTTTGCCTGAGGTGGTACTCGGGCCATTGTACAAAATTTTTTGAGTCATTACAATCAGATCCATCTTTGCTGGTAGGCTAAAGTAGCTCGTTCTACCCCAAAATCATATATTTTACATCAGATAACTCATTCCAAATTGCGAGATACGCCCGATTTAAGGTGCGATGGTCTGGATCAATTCTGTTGTCGAACAGGCCTTTTTAGATCCATCTTATGCGGTAGTCTAAAGTGGCTCGTTCTACCCCAAAATCATATATTTTACGTCAGATAACTCATTCCGGATTGCGAGATACATCCGATTTAAAGTCCGACGGTCTAGATAACTTTTGTCGTCGACCGGGCCGTTTCTGATCCACCTTTGCCGGTAGGATAAAGTAGCACACTCTACCCTAAAATCATATATTTTACGTCAGATAACTCATTCCGGATTGTGAAATAAGCCCAATATAAGGTCCGATGGTCTGGATCACTTCTGTCGTTGACTAACATTTTCTAATCCATCTTTGACAGTATTTCTCAAATCCGGCTTGGGCAACCCGGCTTAGCCTAGTTCGTTGGCAAAAGTAGCTCGTTCTACCCCAAAATCATATATTTTACGTCAAATAACTCATTCTGAATTGTGAGATACGCCCGATTTAAGGTGCGATGGTCTGGATCAATTCTGTCGTCGACCGGGCCTTTTTAGATCCATCTTATGCGGTAGTCTAAAGTAGCTCGTTCTACCCCAAAATCATATATTTTACGTCAGATAACTCATTCCGGATTGCGAGATACATCTGATTTAAAGTCGAGGGTCTGGATAACTTTGTCGTCGACCGGGACGTTTCTGATCCATCTTTGCCGGTAGGCTAAAGTAGCACATTCTACCCTAAAATCATATATTTTACGTCAGATAACTCATTCCGGATTATGAAATACGCCCGATATAAGGTCCGATGGTCTGGATCACTTTTGTCGTTGACTGGCATTTTCTAATCCATCTTTGGCAGTATTTCTCAAATCCGGCATGGGCAACCTGGCCTAGCCTAGTTCGTTGGCAAAAGTAGCTCGCTCTACCCCAAAATCATATATTTTACGTCAGATAACTCATTCCGAATTGTTAGATACGCCCGATTTATGGTCCGATGGTCCGGATCACTTCTGTCGTTGACCAGGCCTTTTCAGATCCATCTTAGGCGGTAGGCTAAAGTAGGTCGTTCTACCCCAAAATTATATATTTTATGTCAGATAACTCATTCTGGATTGCGAGATACGGCCGATTTAAGGTGCGATGGTCTGGATAAATTCTGTCGTAGACCGGGCCTTTTCAGATCCATCTTTGGCGGTAGTATAAAGTAGCTCGTTCTACCCCAAAAACATATATTTTACGTCAGATAACTCATTCTGGATTGCGAGATACGTTCTATTTAAAGTCCGATGGTCTGGATAACTTTTGTCGTCGACCGAGCCGTTTCTAATCCATCTTTGCCGTTATGTTAAAGTAGCTCGTCCTACCCCAAAATCATATATTTTATGTCAGATAACTCATTCCGGATTGCATGATACGTCCGATTTAAGGTCTGATGGTCTGGATCACTTCTGACATCGACCGGGCCATTTTAGATCCATCTTTGACAATAGGCTATAGTAACTCATTCTACCCCAAAATCATATATTCTACATCAGATAACTCATTCTGGATTGCGAGATACGTCCGATTTAAAGTCCGATGATCTGGATCGCTTATGTCATCGACCCGGCCGTTTCTAATCCATCTTTTGCGGTAGGGTAAAGTAGCTCGTTCTACACCCCAAAATCAAATATTTTACGTCTGGTACGTCATTCCGGATTGCGAGATACGCCCGATAGAAGGTCCGATGGTCAGGATCACTTCTATCGTTGACTGGGCCATTTCTGATCCATCTTTGGCGGTAGGCTAAAGTAGTTCGTTCTACCCCAAAATCATATATTTTACGATAGATAACTCATTTTGGATTGCGAGATACGCCCGATTTAAGGTCTGATGGTCTGGATCACTTCTGTCGTCGACCGGGCGTTTTCAGATCCATCTTTGATGGTAGGCTAAAGAAGCTCGTTCTACCTCAAAATCCTATATTTTTAATCAAATAACTCATTTTAGATGGTGAGATACGTCAGATTTAAGGTCCGATGGTATGGATCACTTCTGTCGTCGACCGGGCCTTTTCAGATCCATGTTTAGCGGAAGGCTAAAGTAGCTCGTTCTACCCTAAAATCATATATTCTACGTCAGATAACTCATTCCGGATTACGAGATATGCCTGATTTAAGGTCCGATGGTCTGGATCACTTCTGTCGTCGACCTGGCCTTTTTAGATCCATCTTTGACGGTAGGATAAAGTAGCTCGTTCTACCCCAAAATCATATATTCTACGTCAGATAACTCATTCTGGATTCCGAGATACGCCCGATTTAAAGTCTGTTGATCTGGATAACTTTTGTCGTCAACCGGGCCATTTCTAATCCATCTTTGGCAGTAGGCTAAAGTAGCTCGTTCTACCCCAAAATCATATATTTTACGTCAGATAACTCACTTCGGATTGTGAGATACGCCTGATTTAAGGTCCGATGGTCCGGATCAATTATGTCATCAACCGGGCCTTTTCAGATCCATCTTTGGCGGTAGGCTAAAGTAGCTTGTTCTACCCCAAAAACATATATTTTACGTCAGATAACTAATTCCGGATTGCGAGATACGCTCGATTTAAGGTCCGATGTTCTGGATCACTTCTGTCGTTGACCGGGCATTTTCTGGTCCATCTTTGACGGTATTTCTCAAACCCGACATGGGCAACCTGGCTTAGCCTGGTTCGTTGTCTAAAGTAGCTCGTTCTGCCTCAAAATCATATATTTTACGTCAAATGGTCTGGATCACTTCTGACATCGACCGAGCCATTTCAGATCTGTCTTTGACAGTAGGCTATAGTAGCTAGTTCTACCCCAAAATCATATATTCAACGTCAGATAACTCATTCCGGATTGCAAGATATGTCCGATTTAAAGTCCGATGATCTGGATCACTTCTGTCGTTGACCCGGCCGTTTCTGATCCATCTTTTGTCGTAGGCTGAAGTAGCTCTTTCTACCCCAAAATCATATATTTTACGTCTAGTTCCTCATTTCGGATTGCGAGATATGCCCGATAGAAGGTCCGATGGTCTAGATCACTTATGTCATCGACTGGGCCGTTTCTGATCCATCTTTAGTGGTAGGCTAAAGTAGCTCATTCAACCCCAAAATCCTATATTTTTCATCAGATAACTCATTCCTGATGGCGAGATACGCTGGATTTAAGGTCCGATGGTGTGGATCACTTCTGTCGTCGACTGGGCCTTTTCAGATCCATGTTTGGCAGAAGGCTAAAGTAGCTCGTTCTACACCAAAATCATATATTTTATGTCAGATAACTTATTCCGGATTACGTGATAAAACGATTTAAGGTCCGATGGTCTGGATCACTTTTGTCGTCAACCGGGACTTTTCTAATCCATCTTTGGCGGTATTTCACAAATTCAGGTTGTGGAACCCGGCGTAGCCAGATTGGTTTGGTAAAGTAGCTCGTTCTACCCAAAATCATATATTTTACGTCAAATAACTCATTATGAATTACGAGATACGCCCGATTTAAGGTCTGATGGTCTGGATCACTTCTGTCGTCGACCGGGCCTTTTAAGATGCATGTTTGGCATCAGGATAAAGTAGCTCATTCTACCACAAAATCATATATTTAACGTTAGATAGCTCATTCCGGATTGTAAAATACGCCCGATATAAGGTTCGATGGTCTGGATCACTTCTGTCGTTGACCGGGCATTTTCTGGTCCATCTTTGATGGTATTTCTCAAATCCGGCATGGGTTACCTGACTTAGCCTGGTTCGTTGGCTAAAGTAGCTCGTTCTACCTCAAAATCATATATTTTACATCAGATGGTCTGGATCACTTCTGACGTCTACCGAGCCATTTCAGATCCGTCTTTGACAGTAGGCTATAGTAGCTAGTTCTACCCCTAAAATCATATATTTAACGTCAGATAACTCATTCCGGATTGCGAGATACATCCGATTTAAAGTCTGATGATCTGGATCACTTCTGTCGTCGACCCGGCCATTTCTGATTCATCTTTTACTGTAGGCTAAAGTATCTCTTTCTACCCCTGTCACGCCCCAAACTCGAAAACCGGGCTCACAAAATTCCCGATCGCCGAATCCGGCGCCGACAGCCTCCGTAGGACCCCATTCTCGGCTCCCAGCGCCCATACGCCAGATTCTGATCCTGGGATACTACAAGGAGGATTTTCAACATCAGTTTAATTTGTAATAAGCATAACCAAAGGCATAACTCACAAACAACAACCAAAAACTCCATCACATTTCCACTATGATAAAAAACTTTACAAGTACAATGAGCATAAAGGGAAATACAATGAGAATGGACAAAAAGCTCCAAAAGATCTGCTCTGCGCTCCTGCCTCAGCGCTGCTGCGTCCTCGCGTCACCTGCACGCAACGGTCGTGCATAAGCTTATAGAAAGCTTAGAGGGTGGTGAAAGTGTGTGCGCAAGGTAGTAATGCAGTATGCAGTATCAGAGTAATGCGGAACATGCTGGTGAATCCATGAATACCATTAGCCGTACCGAGGCTATGCGATGCAAGGCATGAATGATGTCGGCCGTACCAAGGCTATGCGATGCAAGATGCAAGTCAAGCATACAAATCCTCATCTAAGTCCACATATCAGTACAACTCAAAATCTGGGATATCACCGGGGTCTAGTACACTCTAAACCAGATTGCCGCCCCATCATGTGCAATAAGGTAAGTGGAAGAGACCTCACTACCCGCCTGCCAATATCAGGCGCGGCTCGTCAATAGCGGACCCATTCCTCGAGCTGGTCAAACTCAGCCTAGCGTTGCCCCCTCCTTTCGGGCGGGTAAGGTCGTACTCCCTTCCAACTGACCACGATACAGTGGAAAGAACAGCCGTCTGGTAATCGGCAATCGGCGCTCCTGCACCCACTCGGTCTAGACGTTGGAGCAACCTCTTGGTACCATAAGGGTTTAGGGAATTTCACCCAGGGATATCTATAACACCCCATGTAGAACAAGATTTTTGGTATCCAATCCTGCCAACCACGTTATGACTGTGATGGCTACGACCCTGATGTCGCTAGGGTGTACAGTAACCATATCACACGATGCGAATGCATGAATCACACTATGCAGCAATCATGCGTGTCTCGTGCGCTCATGTAGGGCAACCTCGCCTAACCGGGAGCCCCTAAACAATCTGCCCGAAGGCATATGCTATGATCAGTCACTTCTCATATCAAGCATACATATGATGCGTATGATCATGAATCATGGGACTTTACTAAACATGTTATATGAGATAAATGCTGTTCATAAGGAGATGGGCCTAGACGACCTACAAGTATGGGCCTAACAATGGGCCCTAGGGAGAATCAGAATGCGGACATTTAACCAACATTATTCTACAATGTGGACGTCAAACCAACATTGCTCCCAAGGCATTGCCCGTCGTAAACATCATTACATAAATCATGTTAGGATCACACATTGCAATGGACTTTCGGTACATCCCATTGGGCCTTAAATACATCAAATGGGCCGTATCACATGGGCATTACATTCATCAAATGGGCCGCAATAATGGGCCTCACCAACGGGCCTTAAGTACATTGCAATGGGCCATAACCCATGGGCCTTAGATACGTCAAATGGGCCTAGTCTCATGGGTCTTAAAATACATCAAATGGCCTAAGGACATGGTGTAACGCCCTGAAAATCGGGGGTCGAGCATAAACTCAACTCCCGAGTTCCAGAACATCACTTATGCAACAAAATGAATGATGATTGAATGTTGACTGTATTCGTGCATTGAACATGAGTGAGATTAGGCCAAAACAGTATATCATACTCCAGAGACAGTTAAATTTGCAAGCGGAAGACTGTGATAGATAGATAAAATATATAAACTAAGATGAGTCTCCAGAGTGTGATAACATTACCAGGTTAAATAATTACAAGTATAGTTCTAAAATATACCAAATGTGAGGAAGTGTAATGTCTCCTATCCCAAGTACCGTAGCCCCGTCAATACAATACCAGGTCTTCATAGACCTGTCAGAGATTTCGTGTAGGAGAACTCCTCCTCAACATTATAATAGTAGTTCGGCTCTGCTTCATAAGCATCGCCATCACCTGAAACTCAACAAATCTAGTTGGTGTTGCAAACACCGTCCCGTAACGTGGGAGTGAGTGATCAACTCAGTGGAACAGTAAAGCATAGGTTAACATGTTATCAACTCAGTCAAACAGTAATGATAAAGCAGTACAATCAAACAAGTTTAACTACTCTTATTAAATGCAAGTATGAAATGACATGATGTTGTATGCCCTTGCCAAACCACCCTCATGCGACATCATCTTACGTTCGCGAATGCATACCTCCCTCAGTGCTCCACATCTACTAGGCACATGCGGTGCGATGATGAGCATGATTACCGAGTTATTATTAGTCCATTTCAAACAGTAGTATTGGAAAACTAAGGTACCTCCCTTGTATCATTCCCAAACATGATCCATTCTAGGGTCGTCAATCCTAGTTAATCTCATACGATATTATGGTTTGAGAGGCGTAGCGAAGGCATCACAAAGGGCTCGTGACCCGTCAGCACGGATACAGATCTCACCGTATGCGGCTCAATTGCTGACCGTCAGCTCAAGTACAGGTCTCACCGTACTCGGCTCAATCGCTGGCCGTCAGCTCGAATACAGGTCTCACCGTACTCGGCTCAACTCATACTCTAGTTGCTGTGAAGGGCTCGTCGCCAATCACAGACCTTGGAGTATACTCGAAGATACTACAGAGGACTCGTCGCCCGTCAGCACGAGTACAGGTCTCACCGTACTCGGCTCTCGCCGTAAGTATCGACAGCTCAAATACAGTGTCCCATACCACCGTATTCGGCTCACGAGTTTGGTTGCTCAAAGCATATGCCGACAGCTCGACCACGGTGTCCTATACCACCATGCCCGGCTCATGAGTCTTAGCGGATCGAGGTACCATGGTTAAAAGGGATTTCACTGGTAAGTTTGGTACCCTAGGTTCAAGCAGTAGCGTCCAAACATGGTGAACATACATAAGACAGATCGGGTTACTTGACGAGCTCGGCTAGCTCGAGCGCACAATAAGTTGAACGACATGAAGTGCATAAGCACTTCGCGTGGCCAACCACTATCGTCAACCGAAGTACGACTCGGGTTCATCGAACACATCTCACGTGGCAAATGAATCACAGCCACGAATGCAATTCTGGTACCGATTGTCTGGACTATAATCATAGCCCCAAACACAATCAAGTGCAGATAGATAAAGCAGTAGTGGATCAAGATTCGACTCATACAATCAAGGTCTGGTATTATCCGTTTAGGGCTGCCAGGGCTGTTGCACGCACTCGTTGCTCCACTCCCCCATCACCCATGACGGATCATACAACGTAAATATAAATTTAAACATATGCATTACATAGTTAAAATCATAAAGCAGTTGAGCATGTTATGAAGCACAACACAAGCATGAGTTTGTACATGTTCAATTCCTAATCACACAACTATCCAAGGAGATCATACACATAGTTAAAAGAGGTTGAGAATTATATCTCAACACCCTTATACATTACAATTTGCTAACTACTACTCATTCAGACATTTCAAGAAACACTTAAACAAACATACATCAACGTACATGACATATGTCGATCACATAGGCATTAGGCCAAATCCTTTCACTAGGGAGTTGCCCCAATCATAACACGCGTACACCCACGACGGATAGTCATGGCAAGCAGGAATCCAAGTTCCATATTCATTCAGTCATTTCCACAAACACTTGGGCCACACATTTTAGCATATATAGTGTATATTGGCCGTGGCGTGATTTAGGGCAAATCCTTTCGTCAAAGGGGTATCGCCAATACAACAATCATGAACCCATGACAATTAGTCATGGCGAGCACGAATGAGAATTCTATACTCATTCAGTCATTTTCACAAACACTTAGAATACACTATTACAACATACATGGTGTATGTTAGCAAAACATGTATTAGGGCTATCCTTTAGCCAAGCGAGTATTTTATCCATGTATAATATATTACTACAACAAATAATCATGATAAATACATCTCCAAAATTTATACGTATACAGTATTTTCTAGAATACGCAATTTCAACATACATAGTGTATATAAGTAAAACATGTATTTAGGCGAATCCTTTTGCCAAATAAGTATTTTATCCATATATCGTATATCCATATAATAAATAAACATGTCAAACACATTTTCCAAAAATATACGTATACCGTACTTTCTACAAATACCTAGAGTATGTAGAATTCCATATTTTTCATCTTTAATCGAAACGGAAAACAGACAGCACTTTGTACATGTGCAATTGCATGCAGATCATGAATCTATCATTATCTGACATTGAAAGCATTGAAAACCATAACCTATACACCTAAAGTCCGCACCTTTTGTCGTAGAATCGTAACGGAGTCGATAGGTTTGCTAAGCTTCCGTATTCGGCAGTTTGGCAACCTATAGAACGAAATAGGTTAGCTATTTCACAACCTACAACAGTCTAAACCCCAAAACAGATTAGGGTTAGGGTTCCTTACCTAGAAATGACGCCGGAAACGCCGGGAAAGCGATGAGAATCAGGCGGTGGAGCTCGAATAGCGGCAGGGAAGAGTGGCAGGGAGATTCTCCCACTGCTCCCACACTTTCTCTCTCTTTTCTCTCTCTTTTCTCTCTCTCAATCTCAAATTCGTATGGCTGCCATGAGAGAGGGTTTAAGGTCCTTATATAGCCTAAAAATTCACCGAAATAGACTTATGTTCAAAGTATACTTACATTATAACCAAATCGGCATTGTTTCAGCTCAAAAGAGGGTTTCTGGCGGGCCTCCTTGAGCCAAAGGTCGGACTTAAGTTCACTAACGCTGGATCTATGTTCTAGTAAGTTTTCGTTTCAGTGGGATTTCCAGATCACGCGTGGCGGACCAGTTTCAGTTCAACGGTCAGCGGATCTCGATCGAAGATTCTGAGTACATGTAAATGTGTATGAAATTTCTCCTGATCTGAGGGTGTAATTTGGTCTGATTCTGACGGTCTGGTTGCTTAATACTGATCCGCAAGCGAGAGGTGCCAGATTACTATTCAAGATATTTTATTTTGAAATTATTTTACATTTCTCACTCTTCACTCCGAGCTCAAGCGAATAGCGCTGGGACACTATCTGGATTTGATTTCCGAGATGGTTGTCAAGCCCAGCGAGGCGGTCCTAGTTCCTTAACTTTGTGTTAATCAGACTTCCGACGTACGGTCCAGATCCGATACGGAGTTTCAAGATGCTCCCGTGAGCAGCCGGGTAATGAGATTGATCCTAAGTTTTAGGATAACCTAGCGTCAATGATTCTACAAGTTTTGGGTCTTGTAGATCGTATTTAAAGTGATTGGTGCTAATTTCACAGGCACTCTAGTTTAACACTAGCTAAATCTCGCCAAATTTCTAAAGGATTTAGTCCTGTAAGATTTCTGTCTGAGGTGGTACTTAGTCCTTTGTAGTTTGTATATAAAGTGATCCAAGTTATACTACTTAGCTAGTCTAAGATAGTGTCTAGGGTGAAAGTACTTAGAAAAATTGAAAGATCAAGGTGGTGAAGGGTGGGATTTGTGAAGAAAATAGTTTGAAAAGGGATTTGAGGCTTTAATTAAGTGTTTGAGAAGTTAAACCGGTGTTAGGATTGACCCATCGCCTAAGGACGTCTAATTCCAGGTTGGCAAAAATCCGGGATGTTACACATGGGCCTTACATCCACAACAAAGTGGGCCCCAATGATCTACCACAAATACATTAAGATGGACCTCAAAACATGCCAAGGTGGGGTATGGATCTAACTCATCTTTAGCTCATGCCATAAAATGATCCTTCAAAACGGATAGATGGATTGGATGCAACATAAGCATCACGGTGGGGGTCCAATTGAGGGCCCACCATAATGTGTATTATATTACATAATATAATAATATATATACATATATATATATATATAATATGTATACATATATATATATATATATATATATACCGTGGCCTATCGTCTTGCCTTGCCATCTCAGTTGTCTGGCGTCCACAATGTTTTCCATGTCTCTATGTTGAGGAAGTGTGGGTCAGACATCGTTCCTGTTATCGATTGGCAGCCGTTAGAGGTTCGTGAGGATGCTTCTTACATCGAGCAGCCAGTTCGTATCCTTGATCGTAAGGAGCAGGTCCTCCGAACCAAGGTCATTCCGTTGGTGAAGGTTCAGTGGGGCCACCATTCTGTTGAGGAGGCTTCGTGGGAGCGCGAGGCCGAGATTTGAGAGCGTTATCCCCATCTATTTGATGATTGATCATGTGATGTATTTTGTATATTATCTCTGGTTTTATATAGCGATGTTATGTTTCTTATTCCTCGCGAGTTATGCCTAGTTGGATGATTGTGTAAATTTTGAGGACGAAATTTTTGTTAGGAGTGGAGAGCTGTAAGACTCGCATCTTAGACCATACCGTTTCGTAGGTTCCCGCGATCTTTCCGGTCGAATTTCGGCAACCTTCGACCCTTAACCGGCGTTGCGCGTGACCCTGATTCACACGTCGTTAATCTGATTCGACTCAACCCGAGACTTGTACAATTGCGACCGCACCGTCGCCGCGGTTCCAATGCCTTGACTCGCGCGCCGAGGCGATACTCTGGCTAGGATATGTAGGCCAGCGTTCGGTGCGAGGAAAACGCCGCACGTTGCGGATCCCAAGAGAATCTCAACGGCTTGTCACATCCATCAATCAATCAATCCATCCCATCATGTCAAGCACACATCGACTCATACCCTTCCCCAAGCAAACCCCAAAGTCAAAAAGGCTCTTATACACCCATGCCTTTCTTACACAAATTGCCACAAAAGTCAAAAAGGTGCTCTTACACACCCATCACCACCACATCCATCAAACATCACCCATCTCTCTCTCCCTTTACAAGTCTCTCTCTCTCTTTTCCAAATCTCACTCCAAGCAAATCCCCATACGTATGAGCTTCTCCCTCTCTTTCAAACTCCAAGTGTGGCCCACCTTTCCATCCCAAGATCTCCCATCCTAGCTATCCATTCCTCATCTCCTCCTTTGAAATTGAAGCTAAGGAGCTAAGGAACCCATAAGAGCAAGAAGATCGGACGGTGGGTGTTTGATAAGAGTAGTTTTTCATATTTTTAAGATGGGCCAAGTGAGGCCAACCGATCAATGGTTTGGATCTCACTTGGGACCCTAAGATGTGGCCGATGGCCCACTAGGATCATCATGATCATTCCACGATGGGGCAATTCCCCATGGACACCATCATGATGTTTTTTTTTATTTTTATACTTAGGGTCATCTAGACCGTTCATTTTAGTGGAGAAGGAACCTCCACCGTTGGATTTTTGATTTAATGGGCCCATGTGTAATGGGACCCACTTGATGTATGATTTATTGCAAGGGAGGGCCCATATTGGCGGGGTCCCTCCATCCTCACCGATCTCTCTATCTCTCCCCCTCCCTCTCTATTTCATTTTCTTATGTGATCATGATATAGTTGTGTGGTCCACTTAGATAGATTCCACCTTAAAGCATGTATTTCATCCAAATTATCTTCAAGTGGGGCCCACCTTACATGTATTGTACCCACACCATCTATCGGGCCCACCTAAACTGGGGCCACCTCAATGGAGGAGCCACGACCAAACCGTACGCTGGACGTCCGAGAAAAACCAAATATAAGCTTGGTTCAAGCTTCTTTTTTTTTGTGTGGACCTCACAAATAGGCCCCACCTTGATATATGTGTTCAATCCACGCCGTCCATCCTATTCCTTGCCTTGTTTTAGGCGTTGAGCCAAAAAATGAGGTCCATACGATAATCAGGCGGGCCATACCTTAGAAGACTACATTTCATACTGTTTAAGACTTTAGGACCCACCTTTCTGTTTCTATACGCCAAAAATACCCAATATTAGACTGGTTTGGTGTATTCTGAGCCATTGAATCCACTGGACGGAGTGGATTCTCCGGTAGCGGGCCCCACATATTTTTTTTAGAAAAAAAAAATAGAAAACTGCAGCGCTGCAGCAGCAGCGCTGCCATTGACAGAGGAGGGCAGGCGCTGCCTGTGCCAGCCGCCTGCGGCTGACGGTCAGCGAGCGGGAGGCAGCCACCCACGGCCCCTGCCGTGGGCCCCACCATGATACATATGTTTCATCCATCCCGTTCATTGGGTGGGCCCCTCCCTGGAGTGGGTCCCCTCTAAAAATTAGGTCCATCCAATATTTTGGCGGCCCACACCAAAGGAAACAGTGAGAATTGAGGGTCTACCATTGAAACCTTTCTAGGGCCCACAGAAGTTTTGGATCAAGATGAAATTTGTGTTTTCCCTTCTCCTGGGCCTGCGTGACCTTATGAACGGGTTGGATGGCATGTAAACATTACAGTGGGCCCCAGGTGGAGCCCACATGACCTATATGCTTTATCCCACCGTCCGCTGGACGGTGGAGCACACAACGTGGAGCCCGCATGTAAACCACCACACACGCACCCACACTATGTGCTCCACCGTCCAGCGGACGATGGGATAAGGCACATAGGTCATGTGGGCTCCACGTGGGGCCAGCATGTAAACCACCACACACGCATGTAAACCACCACACACGCACACCACGTGGAGCCCGCATGTAAACCACCACACACGCACACCACGTGGAGCCCACATGTAAACCACCACACACGCACCCACGCTGTGTGCTACACCGTCCAGCGGACGGTGGGATAAAGCACATAGGTCATGTGGGCTCCACGTGGGGCCCACTGTAATGTTTACATGCCATCCAACCCGTTTATAAGGTCACGCAGACCCAGGAGAAGGGAAAACACAAATTTCATCTTGATCCAAAACTTCTGTGGGCCCCAGAAAGGTTTCAATGGTAGACCCTTAATTCTCACTGTTTCCTTTGGTGTGGGCCGCCAAAATATTGGATGGACCTGATTTTTGGAGGGGACCCGCTCCAGGGAGGCGCCCACCCAATGAACGGGATGGATGAAACATATGTATCATGGTGGGGCCCATGGCAGGGGCCGTGGGTGGCTGCCTCCCGCTCGCTGACCGTCAGCCGCAGGCAGCGCCTGCCCTCCTCTGTCAGTGGCAGCGCTGCTGCTGCAGCGCTGCAGTTTTCTGTTTTTTTTTTTCTGAAAAAATATATGTGGGGCCCGCTACCGGAGAATCCACTCCGTCCAGTGGATTCTATGCCTCGGAACACACCAAACTAGTCTAATATTGGGTATTTTTGGCGTATAGAAACAGAAAGGTGGGTCCTAAAGTCTTAAACAGTATGAAATGTAGTCTTCTATGGTATGGCCCGCCTGATTATCGTATGGACCTCATTTTTTGGCTCAACGCCTAAAACAAGGCAAGGAATAGGATGGACGGCGTGGATTGAACACATATATCAAGGTGGGGCCTATTTGTGAGGTCCCACAAAAAAAAAAGAAGCTTGAACCAAGCTTATATTTGGTTTTTCTCTGACGTCCAGCGTACGGTTTGGTCGTGGCTCCTCCGTTGAGGTGGCCCCAGTTTAGGTGGGCCCGATAGATGGTGTGGGTACAATACATGTAAGGTGGGCCCCACTTGAAGATAGTTTGGATGAAATACATGCTTTAAGGTGGAATCTATCTAAGTGGGCCACACAACCATATCATGATCACATAAGAAAATGAAATAGAGAGGGAGGGGGAGAGATAGAGAGATCTGTGAGGATGGAGGCACCCCGCCACTATGGGCCCTCCCTTGCAATAAATCATACATCAAGTGGGTCCCATTACACATGGGCCCATTAAATCAAAAATCCAACGGTGGAGGTTCCTTCTCCACTAAAATGAACGGTCTAGATGACCCTAAGTATAAAAAAAAAAAACATCATGATGGGGTCCATGGGGAATGCCCCATCGTGGAATGATCATGATGATCCTAGTGGGCCATCGGCCACATCTTAGGGTCCCAAGTGAGATCCAAACCATTGATCGGTTGGCCTCACTTGGCCCATCTTAAAAATATGAAAAACTACTCTTATCAAACACCCACCGTCCGATCTTCTTGTTCCTATGGGTTCCTTAGCTCCTTAGCTTCAATTTCAAAGGAGGAGATGAGGAATGGATGGCTAGGATGGGAGATCTTGGGATGGAAAGGTGGGCCACACTTGGAGTTTGAAAGAGAGGGAGAAGCTCATACGTATGGGGATTTGCTTGGAGTGAGAATTGGAAAAGAGAGAGAGAGAGACTTGTAAAGGGAGAGAGAGATGGGTGATGTTTGATGGATGTGGTGGTGATGGGTGTGTAAGAGCACCTTTTTGACTTTTGTGGCAATTTGTGTAAGAAAGGCATGGGTGTGTAAGAGCTTTTTTGACTTTGGGGTTTGCTTGGGGAAGGGTGTGAGGTGATGTGTACTTGACATGATGGGATGGATTGATTGATTGATGGATGTGACAAGCCGTTGAGATTTTCTTGGGATCCGCAACGCGGGGCGTTTTCCTCGTACCGAACTCTGGCCTACATCTCCTAGCCCAAGTATCGCCTCGACGCGAGAGTCGCGACATTGGAACCGCGGCGACGGTGCGGTCGTAATGGTACAAGTCTTCTGGTTGAGTCGAATCAGATTAACGACGTGTGAATCAGGGTCGCGCGCAACGCCGGTTAAGGGTCGAAGGTTGCCGAAATTTGACCGAAAAGATCGCGGGAACCTACGGAACGGTACGGTCTAAGATGCGGGTCTTACAACCCTAAAATCATATATTTTACGTCCGGTACCTCATTTCGGATTGCGAGATACGCCCGATAGAAGGTCCAATGGTCTGGATCACTTATGTTGTCGACCGGGCCGTTTCTAATCCATCTTTGGCGGTAGGCTAAAGTAGCTCGTTCTACCCCAAAATCCTATATTTTTCATCAGATAACTCATTCCTGATGGCAAGATACGCTGGATTTAAGGTCCGATGGTGTGGATCACTTCTGTCGTCGACCGGGCCTTTTCAGATCCATGTTTGGCGGAAGGCTAAAGTAGCTCGTTCTACATCAAAATCATATATTTTACGTCAGATAACTTATTCTGGATTACGTGATAAAACGATTTAGGGTCCGATGGTCTGGATCACTTCTGTCGTCGACTGGGACTTTTCTGATTCCTCTTTGGCGGTATTTCACAAATTTGGCTTGTGGAACCCGGCGTAGCCGGATTGGTTTGGTAAAGTAGCTCGTTCTACCCAAAATCATATATTTTACATCAAATAACTCATTCTGAATTACAAGATACGCCCGATTTAAGGTCCGATGGTTTGGATCACTTCTGTCGTCGACCGGGCCTTTTAAGATGCATGTTTGACGTCAGGATAAAGTAGCTCATTTTACCCCAAAATCATATACTGTACGTCGGATAACTCATTACGGATTACGAGATATGTCCGATTTAAAGTCTGATGATCTGGATCACTTCTGTCGTTGACGGGGCCGTTTCTGATCCATCTTTGGCGGTAGGCTAAAGTAGCTCGTTCCACCCCAAAATCATATATTTTATGTCAGACAACTCACTTCGGTTTACGAGATACACCTGATTAAAGGCCCGATGGTCTGGATCAATTTTGTCATCGACCGGGTCTTTTTAGATCCATCTTTAGCGGTAGGCTAAAGTAGCTCGTTCTACCCCAAAATCATATATTTTACGCCAGATTGTGAGATACGCTCGATTTAAAGTCTGATGGTCTAGATCACTTTTGTCGTCGACCGGGCCGTTTCTGATCCATCTTTGGCGGTAGGCTAAAGTAGCTCATTCTAACCGAAAATCAAATATTTTAGGTCAGATAACTCATTCTAGATTGCGAGATACGCCCGATTTAAGGTCTGATGGTTGAGATCACTTCTGTCGTCGACCGGGCCTTTTCAGATACATCTTTGGCAATGGGCTAAAGTAGCACATTCTACTCAAAAATCAGATATTTTACGTCAAATAACTCATTTCGGATTGTGAGATACGCTCGATTTAAGGTCCAATGGTTAGGATAACTTCTGTCGTCGACCGGGCCTTTTCAGATCCATCTTTGGCGGTACGACAAAGTAGCTTGTTCTGCCCCAAAATCATATATTTTACGTCAGATAACTCATTCCGTATTGCGAGATACGCCTGATTAAAAGTCCGATGGTCTGGATCACTACTGTAGTCGACCGGGCCGTTTCTCATCCATCTTTGGCGGTAGGTTAAAGTAGCTCGTTCTACCCCAAAATAATATATTTTACGTTAGATAACTCATTCCGGATTGCGAGATATGCTCGATTTAAGGTCCGATAGTCTGGATCACTTCTGTCATTGACCGAGCCTTTTCTAATTCATCTTTGGCCATATTTCACAAATCCATCTTGGGAAACCCGACCTTGAAGGGTTGGTTGGCTAAAGTAGCTCGTTCTACCTCAAAATCATATATTTTATCTCAGATAACTCATTCCGGATTACGAGACACGCCTGATTTAAGGTCTAATGGTTTCGATCACTTCTGTCGTCGACCTGGCCTTTTCTAATCCATCTTTGGCGAAAGGCTCAAGTAGCTCGTTCTACCCAAAAATCATATATTTTACATCAAATAGCTCATTCCGGATTGCGACATATGCCTGATTAAAGGTCCGATGGTCTGGATCACTACTGTCGTTGACCAGGCCTTTTCTAATCCATCTTTGGCAGTATTTCGCAAATCCGGCTTTGGCAAACCGGCCTTGCGGGGTTGGTTGGATAAAGTAGCTCGTTCTACCCCAAAATCATATATTTTACGTCAGATATTTCATTCCGGATTGCGAGATAGGCCCGATTTAAGGTCAGTTGGTCTGGATCACTTCTATCGTTGGTCGGGCCTTTTCTAATACATCTTTGGCGGTAATTCACAAATTCGGCTTGAGCAACCGGACCTAGCCAGGTTGGTTGGCTAAAGTAGTTTGTTCTACCCAAAAGTCATAGATTTTACGTCAGATAACTCATTCCGAATTGCGGGATATGCCCAATTTAAAGTCCGATGGTCTAGATCACTTCTGTCGTCGACCTGGCCTTTTCTGATCTATCTTTAGAGGTACGCTAAGCTAGCTCGCTTTAACCCAAAATCATATATTTCACGTCAGATAACTCATTCCGAATTGCGAGACACGCTCAATTTAAGGCCCGATGGTCTGGATCACTTCTGTCGTCGACCCGGCCGTTTCCGATCCATCTTTGGTGGTAGGCTAAAGTAGCTCGTTATACCCCAAAATCATATATTTTATGTTAGATAACTCCTTCTGGATTGCGAGATATGGCCGATTTACTGTCCCATGGTCTAGATCACTACTGTCGTTGACCGGGTCTTTTCTGATCCATCTTTTGCGATAGGCTAAACTAGCTCGTCCTACCCCAAAATCATACATTTTACGTCAGATAACTAATTTCGGATTGTGAGACATGCCCGATTTAAGGTCCGATGGTCTGGATCACTTCTGTCGTCGATGTGGCCTTTTCTAATCTATTTTAGCAGTAGGCAAAAGTAGCTCGTTCTACCCCAAAATCAAATATTTTATGTCAGATAACTCATTCCGGATTGCAAGACACGCTCGATTTAAGGTCTGATGGTCTGGATCATTTCTGTCGTCGACCCGGCTTTTTTTGATCTATCTTTGGCGGTGGGCTAAAGTATCTCGTTCTACCCCAAAATCATATATTTTACGTCAGATAACTCATTCCGGATTGCGAGACGCGCCCGATTTAAGGTCTGATTGTCTGGATAACTTCTGTCGTTGACCGGGCCTTTTCTCATCCATCTTTGGCGGTTGGCGAAAGTATCTCGTTCTACCCCAAAATCATATATTTTACGACAAATAACTCATTCCGAATTGCGAGATACACCCGATTTAAGGTCCGACTGTTAAGATCACTTCTGTTGTTGACTGGGCCTTTTCTAATCCATCTTTAGCGGTATTTCCCAAATTTGGCTTGGGCAACCCGGCATAGACGGGTTGGTTCGATAAAGTAGCTCGTTCTACTCCAAAATCATAGATTTTATGTCAGATAACTCATTCCGGATTCCGAGATACGCCGGTTAAAAGGTCCGATGGTCTGGATCACTTCTGTCGTCGACCGGGCCTTTTCTGTTCCATCTTTGGCGGTAGGCTAAACTAGCTCGTTCTACCCCATAATCATATATTTTACATCAGATAACTCATTCCAGATTGCGAGATGAGCCCGATTTAAGGTCCGTTGGTCTGGATCACTTCTGTTGTCGACTGGGCATTTTCTGATCCATCTTTGACGGTATTTCGCAAATCTGGCTTAGGTAACCCAGCATAGCTGGGTTGGTTGGCTAAAGTAGCTCGTTCTACACCAAAATAATATATTTTACGTCAGATAACTCATTCCGGATTGTGAGATACGCCCAATTTATGGTCCGATGGTCTGGATCACTTCTGTCGTTGACCATGCCTTTTCTAATCCATCTTTGGCAGTATTTCGCAAATCCGGCTTGGGCAACCGGGCTTGTCGGGTTGGTTGGCAAAAGTTGCTAGTTCTACCCCAAAATATTATATTTTATCTCAGATAACTCATTCCGGATTGCGAGATACGGCCGATTTAAGGTCCGATGCTCTTGATCACTTCTGTCGTTGATCAGGCCTTTTCTAATCCATCTTTGGCGATAGGCTAAATTAGCTCGTTCTACCCCAAAATCATATATTTTACGTGAGATAACTCATTTCGGATTTCGACACACGCCCGATTTAAGGTCCGATGGTTTGGATAACTTCTTTCGTTGACCGGGCCTTTTCTAATCCATCTTTGGCGATAGGCTAAACTAGCTCGTTCTACCCCAAAATCATATATTTTACGTCAGATAACATTTTGTATTCGAGACACGCCCGATTTAAGGTCCGATGGTCTGGATCACTTCTGTCGTTGACCGGGCCTTTTCTAATCCATCTTTGGCGGTAGGCTAAACTAGCTCGTTATACCCCAAAATCATATATTTTACGTTAGATAACTCATTCCGGATTACGAGATACGCCCGTTTTAAGGTCCGATGGTGTAGATCACTTCGGTCGTCGACCGGGCCTTTTCTGATCCATCTTTGGCAGTAGGCTAAAGTAGCTCATTCTTCTACCCCAAAATCACATATTTTACGTCAGATAACTCATTTCGGATTGCGAGACACGCTCTATTTAAGGTCCGATGGTCTGGATCACTTCTGTTGTCGACCGGGCATTTTCTGATCCATCTTTGACAGTATTTCGTAAATCTGGCTTGAGAAACCCAAAGTAGCTGGGTTAGTTTGCTAAAGTAGCTCGTTTTACCCCAAAATAATATATTTTACGTCAGATAATTCATTCCGGATTGCGAGATACGCCCATTTAAAGTCCGATGGTGTAGATCACTTTTATCGTCGACCGGGAATTTTTTTGATCCATCTTTGGCGGTAGGCTAAAGTAGCTCGTTCTACCCCCAACTCATATATTTTACGTTAGATAACTCATTCCGGATTGCGAGACACGCCTGATTTAAGGTCCGATGGTCTAGATCACTTCTATCATTGACCGGGCCTTTTCTAATCCATCTTTGGTATTATTTCATAAATCCGTCTTGGGAAACCTGACCTTAAAGGGTTGGTTGGCTAATGTAGCTCGTTCTACCCCAAAATCATATATTTTATCTCAGATAACTCATTCCGGATTGCGAGACGCGCTCGATTTAAGGTCCGATGGTTTGGATCACTTCTGTCGTCGACCTGGCCTTTTCTAATCCATCTTTGGCGGAAGGCTCAAGTAGTTCGTTCTACCCCAAAATCATATATTTTACATTAAATAACTCATTCCGGATTACGACATACGCCCGATTGAAGGTCCGATAGTCTAGATCACTTCTGTCGTTGACCTGGCCTTTTCTAATCCATCTTTGGCGGTACTTCGTAAATCCAGCTTGGGTAACCCAGCTTTGCGTTGTTAGTTGGATAAAGTAGCTCATTCTACCCCAAAATCATATGTTTTACGTCAAATATTTCATTTCGGGTTGCGAGATAGGCCCGATTTAAGGTCAGTTGGTCTAGATCACTTCTATCGTTGACCAGACCTTTTCTAATCCATCTTTGGTGGTAATTTGCAAATCTAGCTTGGGCAACTGGACCTAGCTTGGTTGGTTGGCTAAAGTAGCTCGTTCTACCCAAAAATCATATATTCTACGTCAGATAACTTATTCCGGATTTCGAGATATGCCCAATTTAAAGTCCGATGGTCTAGATCACTTCTGTCGTCGACCGGGCCTTTTCTGATCTATCTTTAGCGGTAGGCTAAGCTAGCTAGTTGTACCCCAAAATCATAAATTTCATGTTAGATAACTCATTCCGAATTGCGAGACACGCCCGATTTAAGGTCCGATGGTCTGGATCACTTCTGTCGTCGACCCGGCCGTTTCTGATCCATCTTTGGCGGTAGGCTAAAGTAGCTCGTTATACCCCAAAATCATATATTTTATGTCAGATAACTCATTCTGGATTGCGAGACAGGCCCGATTAAAGGTCCGATTGTCTGCATCCTCGCCACTCAATGAACTAGCTGGCGATGCCTCGCCATTTGGGCGAGGTCCTCGTGACCCCTAGGCCCCAAAAAGGTATGGGTCCCACCCTGGGACCCTTTAGATTTGCGTGGGTAGGCCCCGACCCCGTTTTGGGTCGTTTCGGGTAGTTTTGGGATGTTTTTGATACATACCTGTATGTACCGATTTCTAACGGCTGGGATGGGGTGAATTGTGATCTAAACCCGTCGTTTGATGGTCTAAAAGTGTTTTGGGGTCGACTCGTGTGATCACGGTTGAGTACAGGCTCAAACAAATCGACCAATTTCAGTGAACTTCGCCAATTGGCGAAATTGGGAAACCTATGACTATTTCTACGTTTTTCTTACACCCACTTAAGTCGAAAGGAGACAGTGTACATCTTGTGACCATAACCCAGGTCCGGTTTAATCCAAATCATGCTCTGATACCAACTTGTAACGCCCTGCAAATCGGGGGTCGAGTAGCAACTTGACACCCGAGTTCCAAAACATCACTTATGCAACATAAATGCTTATGATTGAATGTTGTCTGTGTTAGTGCAATAATCATGAGTGGGATTATACAAAAATAGTAATTCATACTCCAGATCAAGTTATAAAACACAAGCGGAAGACTGAAAGATGTATATAGATGTATATAAAGCCAGAATTGTCATAATCGGTCTCCAGAGTATGAACACCTTACTGAGTCACCATATACTTGTATTTGTTTCAAAAATCAAAATGCCAAAAATGGTACAACTATAATGGTACACCCCGTGCCCCGTCATCTGAATGGCCTAAGCGTAGCATCCAGAGAACTGCATGTAGGAGAACTCATCCTGATCATCATAGTAATCAGGCTTAGCCGCCTGCGTCTCGTCGATACCTGCATCTAAGACAGAGTCTGGTGAGTGTCCAGAACATCGTCCCGTAACGTGGGAGTGAGTAGCTAACTCAGTGGAACAATAAAGCACATGTTAACATGTTATCAATTCAGTCAAGCAGTAATGATAAAGCAGTACAATCAAATACTCCTAAATACTCTTATTAATGCAAGTATGGAATGCAGTCTTGATGCATGCCCTCGCCAATGCTCCCTCGTGCGACAACATCTTACGTCCGCGATATGCATTCATCCCTTAGTGTTTCACATCTTCCAGGAAAATGTAGTGCTATGTTATGAGTGTGATTACCGAGTATTATTAGTCCTTTCATACAGCAGTATTGGGAAACTAAGGTACCTTCCTTATATATATCCCAAACAATGATCCATTCTAGGGTCGTTAGTCCTAGATAATCTCATAAGATGATACGGTTCTAGGTTGCTGTAAAGGGCTGTCAAGGCTGTTACACGCACTCGTTGCACCGCTCCCCCATCACTTTATCAATACAGGCCTAGTTTATACTTTGTTTACTACAGGAAGGCTCGTCGCCTCTCCGCGGATTCAGAGTATGCTCGAGGTCACTATAAAGGGCTCGTTACCAATCAGAGCAGGCCGACAACTCGAATACAGTGTCACATACCACCGTATTCGGCTAACGAGTCTGGGTTGCTCACTGGTCACTACGGGGAGGCTCGTGGCCCCAGCGTAGGCCGACAGCTTGACCACGATGTCCCATACCACCATGCCCGGCTCATGAGTCTTAGCGGATCGAGGTACCAAGGTTAACGGGGTTACACCGGTAAGTTTGGTACCCTAGATTCAATCAGTAACATCCAAACATGGTGAACATACATTAGACAGATCGGGTCACTTGACGAGCTCGACTAGCACGAGCTCACAACCAGCTGAACGACATGAAGTGCATAAGTACTTTACGTGGCCTAACCACTGTCGCCAACCGAAATACGAATCGAGTTCATCAAACACATCCTACGTGGCGAAATGAATCTCAGCCACGACTTCAGCCTGTTACCGATTGTCTGGAGTATCACATAGCCCCAATCACATTCAAGTCGTAACCAGAAAGCATGTATAATAGACAAAGCAGAATTAACAAAGTAATTCAAACATGTTAACAAGCATGTTATAAAGCACAATACAAACAGGAAATACAACACATACATTTCATGAGTAAGCGGTTAACTTAAACAACGTACATGAAGGAAATCATACACATCACTAAGGTAGTTGAGAATTCAATCTCAACACCTACCTAAAGCACCATTATCTAAGTACTTACTCTTACAAACATTTTCACAAACACTTAGAATACACACTTTTAACATACATAGCGTATACTAGCAAAAACATATATTAGGGCAGATCCTTTCACCGAGTAAGTATTATACATATATATAGCATGTTCATACAGTAATTAATCATGGCTAACATACTTTCAACGTATACGGTATTTTCTACAAGTATACAAAATACACAATATGTCATAATTTGCATACGCAACTGAAACGCAAAACGAACATCGCATTGTGCATGTACAATAACACCCAGATCATGAATCTATCATTATCTGACATTGAAAGCTTTGAAAACCTTAACCTATACGTCTAAAGTTCGCACCTTATGCCGTAAAAACGAGTAACAGACTCAGTTAAATACCAAGTCATAATCACTAGCAGAACGACAACCTAAGACACAAAATAGGTTAGCTACTTCATCACTTACACTCATCGGATCTCTAGAACTGCTTAGGGTTAGGATTCCATACCTGAAAACGGAATCAGAATCGCTGGAAAAGCGATACTGTTGTGGTGGATAAACACGGAGAACAACAGGGATTGATTTCCCAGAATAACTCTAACTTCTCTCTCACTTTCTCTTTCTTTCTTCTCTTCTCTCTCCTAGGGTTTTCTCAAATTCGTATGGTGAGAATTAAAGAGGGTTTAAGGTCCTTATATAGGCCTAAAACTCACTAAACTAGACTCAGGATCATGGTATACCTAGGTTATGTCCAAAGGACATCTGTTCCAGCTCAACGGAGCACTTTTGGAGCCCCCCCTTGAGCCAAAGGTCGGACTTAAGCTCACTGACTATGGATTTAGGTCGAGTTAAGTTTTCGTTCCAATCGGGTTTCCAGATCACACGTGGCGGACCAGTTTCAGTTCAACGGTCACAGAGACTCGATCAGGGTTACAAGTACACAGACATGTATGGAAAATGTTTCCTAATCCGAGGGTGTATTTGGGTCAGATTCCGATGGTCTGATTGCTTATATTTGGCCTGCAAACGTCAAGTTTCAGATTACTTAAATTTGATTTAATTTCTAAAGAAAACCAGGTTTTCTCACACTCCTCGCTCCGGGCTCAAGCGAATAGCCATGGGACACCATCTGTATTTGAACTCCAAGATGGTTATCAAGCCCAGCAAGGCGGTCCTAAGTCCATAACTTCATATTATTCGGACTTTCGATGTGCGGTCCAGATCTGATACAGAGTTTCAATGTGCTCCCGAGAGCAGTCGGGTAATGAGTTTGATCCTAAATTTTAGGGTAACCTAGCATCAATGATTCTATAAGTTTTGGGTCTTACAGATCGTATTTTAAGTGATTCAAGCAGATTTCATGGCTAATCTAGTTTAGCACTTACTTAACTTTGTCTAATTTCTAAAGGATTTGATCCTAAGTGATTTCTGCCAGAGGTGGTACTCGGGCCATTGTACGAAATTTTCTGAGTCGTTACAAGCTTGTTCTACCGCAAAATCATATATTTTACGTCAGATAACTCATTCCGGATTGAGAGACACGCCCGATTAAAGGTCCAATGGTCTGGATCACTTCTGTCGTCGACCGGGCCTTCTCTAATCCATCTTTGGCGGTAGGCTAAAGTAGCTCGTTCTACCCTAAAACCATATATTTTACTTCAAATAACTCATTCTGGATTGTGAGATACGCCCGATTTATGGTCCGATGGTCTAGATCACATCTATCGTTGACTGAGCCTTTTCTAATCCATCTTTGGCGGTATTTCGCAAATCCGACTTGGGCAACCCAGCAAAGCCTGGTTGTTTGGCCCAAAATCATATATTTTACGTCTGATAATTCATTCCGGATTGTGAGACACACCCGATTTAAGGTCCGATGGTCGAGATCACTTCTGTAGTCGACCGGGCATTTTCTGATCCATCTTTGACAGTATTTAGCAAATCTGGCTTGGGAAACCCGGCATAGCTGGGTTGGTTGGCTAAAGTATCTCATTCTACCCCAAAATATTATATTTTATGTCGGATAACTCATTCCATATTGCAAGATACGCCCGATTTAAGGTCCGATGGTCTGGATCACTTTTGTCGTTGACCGGGCCTTTTCTAATCCATCTTTGGCAGTATTTCACAAATGCGGCTTGGGAAACCCAGTATTGTCTGGTTGGTTGGCAAAAGTAGCTCGTTCTACCTCAAAATCATATATTTTATCTCTGATAACTCATTCCGGATTGCGAGATACGGCCGATTTAAGGTCCGATGGTCTAGATCACTTCTATCATCGATCGGGCCATTTCTGATCCATCTTTGGCGATAGGCTAAACTACCTCGTTCTACCCCAAAATCATATATTTTACGTCAGATAACTCATTTCGGATTTCGAGACACGCCCGATTTAAGGTCCGATGGTCTGGATCATTTCTATCGTCGACTGGGCCTTTTCTAATCCATCTTTGGCGGTAGGTTAAAGTAGCTCGTTTTACCCCTAAATCATATATTTTATGTCAGATAACTCATTCCGGATTGCGAGATACGTCCGATTTAAGGTCCGATGGTCTGGATCACTTCTGTCGTTGACTAAGCCTATTCTGATCCATCTTTTGCAGTATTTTACAAATTCGGCTTAGGTAACCCGGCGTAGTCTGTTTAGTTGGCTAAAGTAGCTCGTTCTACCCAAAAATCATATATTTTACGTCAGATAACTCATTCCAGATTACAAGATACGCCCAATTTAAGGTCCGATGGTCTAGATCACTTCTGTTATCGACTGGGCCTTTTCTGATCCATCTTTGGCGGTATGCTAAAGTAGCTCGTTCTACCCCAAAATCATATATTTTACGTCAGATAACTCATTCTGGATTGCGAGACACGCCCGATTAAAGGTACGATTGTCTGCATCACTTCTATTGTCGATCGGGCATTTTTTTTATCCATCTTTGACAGTATTTCACAAATCTGGATTGGAAAACCTGGCATAGCTGGTTTGGTTGGCTAAATTACCTCGTTCTACCACAAAATAATATATTTTACGTCAGATAACTCATTCCGGATTGCGAGATAAGCCCGATTTAAGGTCCGATGGTCTGGATCACTTCTGTCTTTGACCGGGCCTTTTCTAATCCATATTCGGTATTATTTCGTAAATCTATCTTGGGAAACCAGGCCTTGCCTGGTTGGTTGGCTAAAGTTGCTCGTTCTACACCAAAATCATATATTTTATCTCACATAACTCATTTCGGATTGCAAGATACGCCCGATTTATGGTTCGATGGTCTAAATCACTTCTATTGTCGACCTGGCCTTTTTTGATCCATCTTTCGCGGTAGGCTAAACTAGCTCGTTCTACCCCAAAATCATATATTTTACGTCAAACAACTCATTTCGGATTGCGAGAGATGCCCGATTTAAGGTCCGATGGTCTGGATCACTTCTGTCGTCGACCGGGCCTTTTCTAATCCATCTTTGGCAGTAGGCCAAAGTAGCTCATTCTACCCCAAAATCATATATTTTATGTCAGATAACTAATTTCGGATTGCGAGATACGCTCGATTTAAGGTCTGATGGTCTAGAGCACTTCTGTCGTCGAGCCGGCCTTTTCTGATCCATCTTTGGTGGTAGGCGAAAGTAGCACGTTTTACCCCAAAATTATATATTTTACGCCAGATAACTCGTTCCGGATTGCGAGATAAGCCCGATTAAAGGTCCGATGGTCTGGATCACTTCCGTCATCGACTGGCCTTCTCTAATCTATCTTTGGCGGTAGGTTAAAGTAGATCGTTCTACCCCAAAATCATATATTTTACGTCAGATAACTCATTCCGGATTGCGAGATACGCCCGATTTAAGGTCCAATGGTCTAGATCACTTCAGTAGTTGACTGGGCCTTTTCTAATCCATCTTTGACGGTATTTCACAAATTCATCTTGGGCAACCCAGCATAGTCGGGTTGGCTGGCTAAAGTAGCTTGTTTTACCCCAAAATCATATATCTTATTTCAGATAACTCATTCTGGATTGCGAGATACGCCCAATTTAAGGTCTGATGGTCTAGATCACTTCAGTCGTTGATTGGGCCTTTTCTAATCCATCTTTGACGGTATTTCACAAATCCGGCTTAGGCAACCTAGCATAGCTGCGTTGGCTGGCTAAAGTAGCTTGTTCTACCCCAAAATCAGATATTTTACGTCAGATAACTCATTCCGGATTACGAGATATGCCTGATTTAAGGTCCGATGGTCTAGATCACTTCTTTCGTCGACCGGGCCTTTTCTGATCCATCTTTGGCGGTAGGCTAAACTAGCTCGTTCTACCCCAAAATCATATATTTTACGTCAGATAACTCATTCTAGATTGCGAGACGAGCCCAATTTAAGGTCCGATGGTCTGGATGACTTCTGTTGTCGACCGTTCATTTTCTGATCCATCTTTGACGGTATTTCACAAATATGGCTTGGGTAACCTAGCGTAGCAGGGTTGGTTGGCTAAAGTAGCTCGTTTTACCCCAAATTAATATATTTTACGTTAGATAACTCATTCCGGATTGCGAGATACGCCCGATTTAAGGTTCGATGTTTAGATCACTTTGGTCGTTAACCGGGCCTTTTCTAATCCATCTTTGGCAGTATTTCGCAAATCTAGCTTAGACAACCCGTCCTTGCCGGGTTGGTTGGATAAACTAGCTCGTTTGACCCCGAAATAATATATTTTACGTCAGATAACTCGTTCCGGATTGCGAGATACTCCCGATTTAAGGTTCCGATGGTTTAGATCACTTCTGACGTTGAGTAGGCCTTTTCTAATCCATCTTTGGTTGTATTTCAAAATACAGCTTAGGCAACCCGGCCCTATCGGGTTGGTTGGCAAAAGTATCTTGTTCTACCCCAAAACATATATTTTATCTTAGATAACTAATTCCGGATTGCGAGATATGGGCGATTTGAGCTCCGATGGTATAGATCACTTTTGTCGTCGATCGGGCCTTTTCTGATCCATCTTTGGCGATAGGATAAAGTAGCTCGTTCTACCCCAAAATCATATATTTTACATCAGATAACTCTCAATAACTCATTTCGGATTTCGAGACACAACCGATTTAAGGTCCGATGGTCTGGATCACTTCTGTCGTCGACCTGGCCTTTTCTAACCCGTCTTTTGTAACGCCCTGAAAATTGGGGGTCGAGCATAAACTCAACTCCCGAGTTCCAACGCATCGCTTATGCAACACAACGAATGATGATTGAATGTTGTTCGTATTAGTGCATTAAAGATGAATGAGATTAAGCCAAAACAACATATCATACTCCAGAGACAATTAAATTTATGAGCGGAAGACTGTGATAGATATGTAAAATATATATAAACTGTGGTGAGTCTCCAGAGTGTGATAAGGTTACCAGGTTAATTCATTACAAGTACAATTTCAAATTATACCAAGTTGTGTAATGTCATCTAGTCAATATCCCAAAAAGCCTCGTCGATCAGGACACGGCTCACAGGAACCCACCTGAAACAGCATAATGGAGGAATCCTCGTCATCCTCATAATAGTAGTCCGGCTCTGCTTCATAAGCATCGCCATCACCTGAAACTCAAACAAGTCTGGTTGGTGTGTACAACACTGTCCCGTAACGTGGGAGTGAGTGATCAACTCAGTGGAACAATAAAGCATAGGTTAACATGTTATTAATGTAGTCAAGCAGTAATGATAAAGCAGTACAATCGAACACTCCTAAGTACTCTTATTAATGCAAGTATGAATGCAGTCATGATGTATGCCCTCACCACACACTCCCTCGTGCGACACCATCTTAAGTTTGCAGCATGCTTGCATTCCTCAGTGCTCCACATCTTCCAGGCACATGCAATGCGATGATGAGCATGATTACCGAGTTATTATTAGTCCAGTTCAAACAACAGGATTGGAAACTAAGGTACCTCCCTTGTATCATTCCCAAACATGATCCATTATAGGGTCGTCAGTCCTAGTTAATCTCATATGATAGTGTGTTTCTAGGTCGCTGCAAAGGCTGTCAGGGCTGTTACACATAATGGTTACACCACTCCCCCATCACCTTTTTAACGGTTCATCACTATACTGATACAGGCCTAGTTCATACTCCATACACCGCGGCAAAACTCGTCACCTCACCGCAAATTCAGATTATGCTCGAGGTCACTACAAAGGGTTGTCAGGGTTGTTACACGCATTCGTTGCACCACTTCCCCATCACCTTATCAATGTAGGCCGACAGCACGAATATAGTGTCCCATACCACCATAATTGGCTCACGAGTCTGGTTGTTCACTAGTCACTACGGGAGACACATGGCCCCAGCGTAGACCGACAACTCGACCACGGTGTCCCATACCACCATGCCCGGTTCATGAGTCTTAGCAGATCGAGGTACCATGGTTAACGGAATTTTCACTAGTAAGTTTGGTACCCTAGGTTCAAGCAGAGGCATCCAAATATGGTGAACATACATAAGACAGATCAGATTACTTGACGAGCTCGGCAAGCTCGAGCGCACAACAAGTTGAACGATATGAAGCACATAAGCACTTCATGTGGCCAACCACTATCGCCAACCGAAGTATGACTCGGGTTTGTCGAACACATCTCAAGTGGCAAATGAATCTCAGCCACGAATTCAAACCCGTTACCGATTGCCTGTACTATAGTCATAGCACCAAACACAAACAATCCATGACCAGAAGCATGTAGAGTAAAGCAAAATAAATAAAGTAATTCAAGCATGTTGACAAGCATGTCATAAAACATGTAATAAAGCACAATATAAATAGAAATACAAACACATATATTTCATAAGTAAGCGGTTAAATTAAACAAGCAACATGGAGGAAATCATATACATCTCTAAGGTAGCTGAGAATCCTATCTCAGCACCCTATTAAACTTAGCTCGTCACACAATTTCTCACACAGGCATTTTAGCAAACACTTAAACCACACCACTCCAACATACATGACGTATGTTGATTTCAACAGAGAATAGGACAAATCCATATAGCAAGGAGTTGTCGCATGCACATCAATCATGTTCTTACATTCAATACATTTGGCAGACATAAATCATAAATCCATATTTATTTAGTCATTTCAACAAACACTTTAAATTACATACATCAACATACATGACGTATGTTGATCACATAGGTTTGACGCTAAATCCTTTCACTAGGGAGTTGCCCCAATTATGAGGGATAGTCATGGCAAGCAGGAATCCAAGTTCCATGTTCATTCAGTCATTTCCACAAACACTTGGGCTACCCGTTTAAGCATATATAGTGTATATTGGTCGTGGCGTGATTTAGGGCAAATCCTTTCGTCAAAAGGGGTGTCGCCTATACAACAATCATGTATCCATGACAATCAGTCATGGCGAGCACGAATGCGAATTCTATATTCATTCGGTCATTTTCACAAACACTTAGAATACACTATTTTAACATACATAGTGTATATTAGCAAAAACATGTATTAGGGCGAACCCTTTCGCCAAATAAGTATTTTATCCATATATAATATATTCATACAGCAAATAATCATGGCAAACACATTTCCAAAATTTATACGTATATGGTACTTTCTACAAATACCTAGAATATGTAAAATTCCATATTCGTCATCTTTAATCGAAATGGAAAACAAACAATACTTTGTACATGTGTAATTGCATGCAGATCATGAATCTATCATTATCTGACATTGAAAGCGTTGAAAACCATAACCTATACACCTAAACTCCGCACCTTTTGTCGTAGAATCGTAACGAATCTGATAGGTTTGCTAAGCTTTCGTATTCGGCAGTTTGGTAACCTATAGAATGAAATAGGTTAGCTATTTCATAACCTACAACTATCAAAACCCCAAAACAGATTAGGGTTAGGGTTTCTTACCTAGAAATGATGTCGGAATCGCCGGAAAAGCGATTAGGAGGAAGCGGTGGAGCTTGTAGAGTGGCAGGGTAAAGTAGCAGGGAGATTCTCCCACTTCTCTCACACTTTCTCTCTCTTTTCTCTCTTCTCTCTCTAGGGTTTTTCTCAAATTCGTATGGCTGAAATGAGAGAGGGTTTAAGGTCCTTATATAGCCCCAAAACTCACCAAAATAGACTCAGGACCAAGATATAGTTGGGTTTTGTCCAAAGGGTATCTGTTTCAGCTCAACGGAGGACTTCTGGCGGCCCCCCTTGAGCCAAAGGTCGGACTTAAGCTCACAGACTCTGGATCTGGGTGGAGTTAAGTTTTCGTTTCAGTCGGATTCCCAGATCACACGTGGCGAACCAGTTTCAGTTCAACGGTCATTGGATCTCGATCGGAGATTCCGAGTACATGGATATGTTTGGGGAAATATCCCTGATCCGAGGGTGTAATTTGGTCTGATTCTGACGGTCTGGTTGCTTAATACTGACCCGCAAGCGACAAGTCTCAGATTTATTTATTTTAAATTTAATTTAGAAATATTTTCACATTTCTCACACTCTCCGCTCCGAGCTCAAGCGAATAACGCTGGGACACTATCTGGATTTGATTTCCGAGATGGTTGTCAAGCCCAGCAAGGCGGTCCTAATTCCTTAACTTCGTGTTAATCGGACTTCCGACGTGCGATCCAGATCTGATACGGAGTTTCGAGATGCTCCCGAGAGCAACCGGGTAATGAGATTGATCCTAGATTTTAGGGCAATGTAGCGTCAATGATTCTACAAGTTCTGGGTCTTGCAGATCGTATTTAAAGTGATTGGTGCTAATTTCACAGGTACTCTAGTTTAACACTAGCTAATTCTCGCCTAATTTCTAAAGGATTTACTCCTAAGTAATTTCTGTCTGAGGTGGTACCTGGGCCTTTGTAGTTTGTATATAAAGTGATCCAAGTTATAATACTTAGCTAGTTTGAGATAGTGTCTAGGGTGAAAGTACTTAGAAAAATTGAAAGAACAAGGTGGTGAAGGGTGGGATTTGTGAAGGAAATGGGTTCAAAAGCGTCTTTAGACTTTGGGATTGAGTTCTGACAGGTTAATAAGGTGTTAGGATCGACCCATTGCCTAAGGACGTCTAATTCCAGGTTGGCAAAAATTCGGGATGTTACAATCTACCCCCCTTAAAACAAAATTTCGTCCCCGAAATTGCCTTAGGGTAATAAGGAAAGATTTAATTACTTCTTTCCCTAAGTTTTATTGCGTAGGGTATATACTGGCCGGGTTCATTTGAGTCTACCCCCCTTAAAACTTATTTCTTTATCCATTTCTCATATCCTGATAGTTTTCTACAATTTATTTCTTTACCTATTTGGAGTCTTGATGACAATTCCCATCTGTTGAGAGTAAGATAGCTGTTTTCATTGTTTGACCAACACAGAGAGATAGTTGTAGTGGGCTTGATCCCGATACATCGATCATCTACCTGACCAAGGTAGAAGGCTCACGTATCCCTTCCTAGTCCTGGTGGCTCCTGGTCTTCTGCTCAGTCAAGCAGTGAGTCCATTGGTAGACGCCCAGGATTGAGAATTGGGTCAAGCCGCGAATGCTTCGCAGTTGTATATTTCAGTAACTCCGTAGTCCGATCACTCTAAAAACTTAGGGAATGTCCATTAATGAAAGGCTCAAACTTTCCTATTTCTTGGGTTACCCTTTAGGTCTTAGTCTAAGAGAGTCCTCGATCTTATCTATGTCCAAGGAAATGGTGAATCAAAGCTTACTAGATCATCCTAAAACGGTTTCTCATAGTAGAACTTGCTAGGGCTTCTATTATGTTCGTATTCAAGGAGCACAGTTGTAGATACGTTGACCTTGGATATTGTAATTCAGTTCGTACCCATTGTTAGGCCTATTCTGTAAGATGAAATTGTTTAATACTTAAACCCTAATTGTTTTACATTTTAAGGAAGATTCAAATCCTATTTAGTGACCTATCTTTGCGTACAGTCAGGATCAATTCCATTCGATCCTGGGCCAGTGGGGCAAGGGTCCACTACGCTTCCGCTGCGCCACCCAGATCAAAGGGTGTATAAACTGACTTAACTAGATTAGGCTCCTAATGTTCTACCCCCTTAAAAATTTATTTCTACCCCAAGGTTCAAGATCTATATCCTGTTTCGTATGTCGGAACAAGGTGTAATGCAGGACCTATCATTGACACGAAATGGGAAACAATCCCTCAATACAATGGTCTTCCTTCCATCGATGATGTGTACTATGACATTGGTACCTATAGTCATAGAAAGGAGCTAAAGATGATGGGTATCGTGGTTGATTTCAGGGGCAGGTGTGAATTTGAGGCAAGATGCCTAATTCTACCAAGGAGTTTTGTCACGGTCCAGACTTATCCTATTTAATCATGTCTAGCTTAACAGGCAGGCTATCTTTCTAAGTTCATATGCACAATATGTATACCAACATTGCATGTGATTTGGGACCTAATTCGTAACTGTCTGTTGCCCATTTGGGAAATTCCTTGGGCTTAAAAAGAAAATCCCTATTGGCTATATGTTCTTAACACTTCTCAAAGACAAAATAAGAAACTTTTGGTTGTAAGTGGTCGGGTCAACACGGAAGGAAAGTTGTGTAGTGGGTCTGAGTCGGATACATGAACCTTCTGCCTAGCCAGGACAGAAAATTGTCATATCATTTCTTAATCCTAGTCGATCTCGACCTTCTGCTTGATCAGAGCATAGGGTTCAGTGCTCACTACCAAGATTGAGAAATTGATTCAGACCGCGAATACCTCGCTTATATATAGTTTCTCTGTTTGTGTTCCCTATTGTATTAAGTCCTTGAGAAGGTAATTCTAAGGGGTGTATTGATTTGACCTAACATTAAATCCAAGGGATACTGAGCGTGTATAGTTACTAATCAAACAACTTTTCTTAGAGTTGTTAAATAAGCCTATGAGTACCGAGGGGATTCAACAAAGGAACGGGGTCTCGCTCCAACTTAATCAAGCCAACTAACTAAGTCTATCATGCAATTGGCTTAGCATAATTAATTAGTCTTTTACTTTCCTTAGCCTAACCAGTAGTCTAGTCTTAATTTAGGAGTATCGGTAATCTACAGGCCGTAATCCAAAGTCTATGCTTATACACTAGATGATTTTATACCCTTTCTAATATAAGAAATTGTTTTATCGCTTAGGGTCAAAGTTGTCTGATTGGGATTGAGTTGCCCAAACTCGAATTTAACTACGCTCGAGCATGACACACATGCTCCTACTAGCTAAGAGGGTCCTAAGGTTCACAGTATAAATTTGTTGGATTTCTTATACGATCAGGCCTGTTGAAAGCTAGGAACACCGCTCTAGGACCAAAACTCTAGGGCCTATTGTCTTAAATGGGACTGCATTACTAATCCCACTTCGGGATTGGGAATGGCATGTTTGGTAGGAGGGCGGGTGGGGATTAATTTTATAGGCTTTGAAAAATGAGTCTTGCGTGGGAAAGCGTGAGATGGGAGTTCCAAATCCCAGGATGAGGAATTTCTAAGTGTAATAGGAAAACCTGAGATATACTTTTCATTGCATACATTCCAAACATGGCATTGGAAAACATGGGATACACCCAATCCAAGGACAATACCTTACACATACATTTATTATTACTTTTACAATTGCTATCCACCTAACTCACCTAATGCAGTTGGCCGAACGGACCCTAAACATCCTCAAACATCTAAAACATTCTACCAACTACTACACCCATCAACATGAAAACATAGACACCCTAAGACGGTAACTCATGCAAACTATAAGACAACAGTATGGATGATTAGGCCTCCAAGAAAATGGCCGTACAAGCTCGGATAGAGCCATGGAAATTGAGGATAAGGGGAAACGGGGGCTGAAGTTCTTGGTTCTCCACGGACTTGAGCCTCAACAGGGATTGTAAAGGCCAAAAGGCAGGGTTTGAAGGAGGAAAGGGAAGAAAATGGATGGGTTAGAGAGCTTACACGAATTTGAGCTTCAAATGGGGGGTGTAAGAGCTCAAATGAGAGAAAACGGAAAGGGTAGAAGGTAGGTGTTTCTGTGAATGATGGATGTGGATGGGTTGTGGCCGAAAATGAGGGATTGGGCGATTGTAAGAGAGATTTGAGAGCGAAAACAACAATTTTTGGAGAAACGAAGAGCTTGGAGGTGTAGTTGAAAGAGAGAGAGGGCAAAACAGACGTGAAACAGGGGTCCCCACAAAATTTGGTGGGCACCACATGTGTCTAGGGGTCGGGCCGACCATGACCAGTACTGACCTGACCAGCCCGGCCCATCCTGACCGCGGTCAACTGTGGTGATAGCGGTTCCGCCGCGGTCCACCAGACATCCGCGGTGCCTCCGTGGTAGGGCGGTGTTCACCACCCTCCCATGGTGCCAATGGTACCCCCGGTCTGTCCCGGGTCCCCCCGGATTTCATAGTGTGGCCCCCGACTCCATTTGAGGCATTTTCGGGACCAATTTACAAACCAAAATGAGTTTATGTGACACGTGGCATATGATTTTAGGATAGGAGGAGCTAATATATCCAACTAACCCATTTATTTGGTTAGATTCCAAAGTTTGAATGGTCAAAAGTCAAATTTATACATATATTTACTATTTATAGTAACTTTTTGTTTAAGTATTATTCTTCATCATTTATACGTTAGAATTTATATCTGATGTGAAAGGATTTAAAAAAAATTAAAGAATGAAGTGGTGCAAGGAGAGACTTTGAAGGAATTGGATAAAAATGGGTTTTAGGCTTTGAGATGAAGTGTAAGGTGTTGTGGTTGACCCAAAACCTAAGGGCATTCGTTTTTAGGGAATGACTCAAACCCGTTGACTGACGGCCGACTTAGGTCGTTTCATGCGATCAAAGATACGTTGTGGACTAAATACTGTATAGTCTCACCTGTCGGCGAAACTTGGGATTCAAATATGGTTTCTAGGTTTTATCGCCCCCTTCCTAATTCAGAGTGCGTCAGAGTGCGTCGTGTTATGATAACTCAGGCCCGGTTTAATCCAAATCATGCTCTGATACCATCTTGTAACGCCCTGAAAATCGAGGGTCGAGCATAAACTCAACTCTCGAGTTCCAACTCATCACTTATGCAACATAAAGAATGACGATTGAATGTTGTTCGTATTAGTGCATTAAAGATGAATGGGATTAAGCCAAAACAACATATCATACTCCAGAGACAGTTAAATTTACGAGCGGAAGACTGTGATAGATATGTAAAATATATATAAACTGTGGTGAGTCTCCAAAGTGTGATAAGGTTACCAGGTTAATTCATTACAAGTACAATTTCATTTTATACCAAGTTGTGTAATGTCATCTAGTCAATATCCTAGAAAGCCCCGTCGATCAGGACACGGCTCACAGGAACCCGCCTGAAACAGCATAAAGGAGGAATCCTCCTCATCCTCATAATAGCAGTCCGGCTCTGCTTCATAAGCATTGCCATCACCTAAAACTCAAACAAGTTTGGTTGATGTGTACAACACCATCCCGTAACGTGGGAGTGAGTGATCAACTCAGTGGAACAATAAAGCATAGGTTAACATGTTATCAATGCAGTCAAGCAGTAATGATAAATCAGTACAATCGAACACTCCTAACTACTCTTATTAATGCAAGTATGAATGCAGTCATGATGTATGCCCTCACCACACATTCCCTCGTGCGACACCATCTTAAGTTCGCGGCATGCTTGCATTCCTCAGTGCTCCACATCTTCCAGGCACATGCAATGCGATGATGAGCATGATTACCGAGTTCTTATTAGTCCATTTCAAACAGCAGGATTGGGAAACTAAGGTACCTCCCTTGTATCATTCCCAAACATGATCCATTCTAGGGTCGTCAGTGCTAGTTAATCTCATACGATAGTGCGTTTCTAGGTCGCTGCAAAGGCTGTCAGGGCTGTTACACACGATGGTTAGACCACTCCCCCATCACCTTTTTAACGGTTCATCACTATACTGATACAGGCCTAGTTCATACTCCATACACCGCGACAAAACTCGTCGCCTCACCGCAAATTCAGAGTATGCTCGAGGTCACTACAAAGGGCTGCCAGGGCTGTTACACGCATTCGTTGCACCACTCCCCCATCACCTTATCAATGTAGGCCGACAGCACGAATATAGTGTCTCATACCACCATAATCGGCTCACGAGTCTGGTTGCTCACTGGTCACTACGGGGAGGCACATGGCCCAAGCGTAGGCCAACAACTCAACCACAGTGTCCCATACCACCATGCCCGGCTCATGAGTCTTAGCGGATCGAGGTACCATGGTTAACGGGATTTTCACCGGTAAGTTTGGTACCCTAGGTTCAAGCAGAGGCGTCTAAACATGGTGAACATACATAAGACAGATCGGGTTGCTTCACGAGCTCGGCTAGCTCGAGCGCACAACAAGTTGAACGATATGAAGCGCATAAGCACTTCATGTGGCCAACCACTATCGCCAACCGAAGTACGACTCGGGTTCGTCGAACACATCTCACGTGGCAAATGAATCTCAGCCACGAATTCAATCCCGTTACCGATTGTCTGTACTATAATCATAGCCCCAAACACAAATAATCCATGACCAGAAGCATGTAGAGTAAAGCAAAATAAACAAAGTAATTCAAGCATGTTGACAAGCATGTCATAAAACATGTAATAAAGCACAATATAAATAGAAAATACAAACACATATATTTCATAAGTAAGCGGTTAAATTAAACAAACAACATGGAGGAAATCATATACATCTCTAAGGTAGCTGAGAATCCTATCTAAACACCCTATTAAACTTAGTTCGTTACACAATTTCTCACACAGGCATTTTAGCAAACACTTAAACCACACCACTCCAACATACATGACGTATGTTGATTTCAACATAGAATAGGACAAATCCTTATAGCAAGGAGTTGTCGCATACACATCAATCATGTTCTTACATTCAATACATTTGGCAGACATAAATCATAAATCCATATTTATTTAGTCATTTCAACAAACACTTTAAACTACATACATCAACATACATGACATATGTTGATCACATAGGTATGAGGCCAAATCCTTTCACTAGGGAGTTGCCCCAATTATAACATGCGTGCACCCACGACGGATAGTCATGGCAAGCAGGAATCCAAGTTCCATGTTCATTCAGTCATTTCCACAAACACTTGGGCCACCCGTTTTAGCATATATAGTGTATATTGGCCGTGGCGTGATTTAGGGCAAATCCTTTCGTCAAAAGGGGTGTCGCCTATACAACAATCATGTATCCATGACAATCAGTCATGGCGAGCACGAATACGAATTCTATATTCATTCGGTCATTTTCACAAACACTTAGAATACATTATTTTAACATACATAGTGTATATTAGCAAAAACATGTATTAGGGCGAACCCTTTCGCCAAATAAGTATTTTATCCATAGATAATATATTCATACATCAAATAATCATGGCAAACACATTTCTAAAATTTATACGTATACGGTACTTTCTACAAATACCTAGAATATGTAAAATTCCATATTCGTCGTCTTTAATCGAAATGGAAAACAGACTACACTTTGTACATGTGTAATTGCATGCAGATCATGAATCTATCATTATCTGACATTGAAAGCATTGAAAACAATAACCTATACACTTAAAGTCCGCACCTTTTGTTGTAGATTCGTAACGAATCTGATAGGTTTGCTAAGCTTTCGTATTCGGCAGTTTGGTAACCTAAAGAATGAAATAGGTTAAGTATTTCATAACCTACAACTATCAAAACCCCAAAACAGATTAGGGTTAGGGTTTTTTACCTAGAAATGACGCCGGAATTGCCGGAAAAGCGATTAGAAGGAAGCGATGGAGCTTGTAGAGTGGCAGGGTAAAGTAGCAGGGAGATTTTCCCACTTCTCTCACACTTTCTCTCTCTTTTCTCTCTTCTCTCTCTAGGGTTTTTTCCAAATTCGTATGGCTGAAATGAGAGAGGGTTTAAGGTCCTTATATAGCCCCAAAACTCACCAAAACAGATTCAGGACTAAGATATACTTGGGTTTTGTCCAAAGGGCATCTGTTTCAGCTCAACGGAGGACTTCTGGCGGCCCCCCTTGAGCCAAAGGTTGGACTTAAGCTCACAGACTCTAGATCTAGGTGGAGTTAAGTTTTCATTTCAGTCGGATTCCCAGATCACACGTGGCGGACCAGTTTCAGTTCAACGGTCATTGGATCTCGATCGGAGATTCCGAGTACATGGATATGTTTGGGGAAATATCCTTGATCCGAGGGGGTAATTGGGTCTGATTCTGACGGTCTGGTTGCTTAATACTGACCCGCAAGCGACAAGTCTCAGATTTATTTATTTTAAATTTAATTTAGAAATATTTTCACATTTCTCACACTCTCCGCTCTGAGCTCAAGCGAATAGCGCTGGGACACTATCTTGATTTGATTTCTGAGATGGTTGTCAAGCCCAGCAAGGCGGTCCTAATTCCTTAACTTCGTGGTAATCGGACTTCCGACGTGCGGTACAGATCTGATACGGAGTTTCGAGATGCTCCCGAGAGTTGCCGGGTAATGAGATTGATCCTAAATTTTAGGGAAATGTAGCGTCAATGATTCTACAAGTTCTGGGTCTTGCAGATCGTACTTAAAGTGATTGGTGCTAATTTCACAGGTACTCTAGTTTAACACTGGCTAATTCTCGCCTAATTTCTAAAGGATTTAGTCCTGAGTAATTTCTATCTGAGGTGGTACCTGGGCTTTTGTAGTTTGTATATAAAGTGATCCAAGTTATAATACTTTGCTAGTTTAAGATAGTGTCTAGGGTGAAAGTACTTAGAAAAATTGAAAGAATAAGGTGGTGAAGGGTGGGATTTGTGAAGGAAATGGGTTCAAAAGCGGCTTTAGGGGATTGAGTTCTGACAGGTTAATAAGGTGTTAGGATCGACTCATTGCCTAAAGACGTCTAATTCCAGGTTGGTAAAAATCCGGGATGTTACATCTTTGGCGGTAGGCTAAAGTAGCTTGTTCTACCCTAAAATCATATATTTTACATCAAATAACTCATTCCGGATTGTGAGATATGCCCGGTTTAAGGTCTGATGGTCCTTATTAGTTTTATCATCGACCGGGCCTTTTCTGATCCATCTTTGGCGGTAGGCTAAACTAGCTCGTTCTACCCCAAAATCATATATTTTACGTCAGATAACTCATTCCGGATTGCGAGACACACCCGATTTAAGGTCTGATGGTCTGGATCACTTCTGTTGTCGACCGTTCACTTTCTGAACCATCTTTGAGGGTATTTTGCAAATCTGTCTTGGGAAACCTGACGTAGCTAGGTTGGTTGGCTAAAGTAGGTCGTTCTACCCCAAAATCATATTTTTTACGTTAGATAACTCATTACGGATTGCGAGATACGCTTGATTTAAGGTCCGATGGTCTAGATCACTTCTATCGTCGAGCAAGCCTTTTCTGATCCATCTTTGGCAGTATGCTAAGCTAGCTCGTTCTACCCCAAAATCATATATTTTACGTTAGATAACTCATTCCAGATTGCGAGATACGTTTGATTTAAGGTTCGATGGTCTAGATCACTTCTTTCGTCGACCAGGCCTTTTCTGATCCATCTTTGGCGGTAGGCTAAACTAGCTCGTTTTACCCCAAAACCATATATTTTATGTCAGACAACTCATTCCGGATTGCGAGACGAGCCCGATTTAAGGTCCGATGGTCTGGATCAGTTTTATTGTCGACCGGACATTTTCTGATCCATGTTTGACGGTATTTCACAAATCTGGCTTGGCTAACCCTGCGTAGCAGGGTTGGTTGGCTTAAGTAGCTCGTTCTACCCCAAAATAATATATTTTACATTAGATAACCCATTCCAGATTCTGAGATATGCCCGATTTAAGGTCCGATGGTTTGGATCACTTCGGTCACTGACTGGGCCTTTTCTAATCCATCTATGGAAATATTTCACAAATCTGGCTTGGACAACCTGTCCTTGCCGGGTTGGTTGGATAAAGGAGCTCGTTCGACCCCGAAATAATATATTTTACGTCAGATAACTCATTCCGCATTACGAGATACTCCCGATTTAAGGTCCGATGGTCTGGGTCACTTCTGACGTTGAGTGGGCCTTTTCTAATCCATCTTTGGCAGTATTTCGTAAATTCGGCTTGGGCAACCCAGCCTCGTCGGGTTGGTTGGCAAAAGTAGCTTGTTCTACACCAAAATCATATATTTTATCTTAGATAACTCATTCCGGATTGCGAGATATGGGCAATTTGAGCTCCGATGGTCTAGATCACTTTGTCGTTGACCAGGCCTTTTCTGATCCATCTTTGGCGATAGGCTAAGGTAGCTCGTTCTACCCCAAAATCATATATTTTACGTCAGATAACTCATTTCGGATTTCGAGACACGCCCGATTTAAGGTCTGATGGTCTGGATCACTTCTGTCGTCGACCTGGCCTTTTCTAACCCATCTTTGGCAGTAGGCTAAAGTAGCTCGTTCTACCCCAAATTCATATTATTTACGTCAGATAACTCATTCCGGATTGCGAGATACGCCCGGTTTAAGGTCCGATGGTCCTGATTAGTTCTATCGTTGAGTAGGCCTTTTCTGATCCATCTTTGGCGGTAGGCTAAACTAGCTCGTTCTACCCCAAAATCATATATTTTACGTCAGATAACTCATTCCGGATTGCGAGACACCCGATTTAAGATCCGATGGTCTGGATCACTTCTGTTTTTCGACCGGTCACTTTCTGATCCATCTTTAATGGTATTTCACAAATTTGGCTTGGGAAACCTGGCGTAGCGGGGTTGGTTGGCTAAAGTAGCTCGTTTTACCCCAAAATAATATATTTCATGTCAAATAATTCATTCCGCATGTCAAATAATTCATTCCGGATTGTGAGATACACCCGATTTAAGGTCCGATGGTCTGGATCAGTTCTGTCGGTGACTGGGCCTTTTCTGATCCATCTTTAGTGGTAGGCTAAACTAGCTCGTTCTACCCCAATATCATATATTTTACGTCAGATAACTCATTTTGGATTGCGAGACATGCACGATTTAAGGTCCGATGGTCTGGATCACTTATGTCGTCGACCTGGCCTTTTCTAATCTATCATTGGCAGTAGGCTAAAGTAGCTCGTTCTACCCCAAAATCATATATTTTACGTCAGATAACTCATTCCAGATAGCGAGACACGCTCGATTTAAGGTCCGATGGTCTTGATCACTTCTGTCGTCGACACGGCATTTTCTGATCCATCTTTGGCGGTAGGCTAAAGTAGCTCGTTCTACCCAAAAACATATATTTTAAGTCAGATAACTCATTCCAAATTGTGAGACACGCCCGATTAAAGGTCCGATGGTGTGGATTACTTCTGTTGTCGACCGAGCACTTTCTGATCCATCTTTGATGGCATTTCGCAAATCGGGCTTGGGAAACCTGGCGTAGATGGGTTGGTTGGCTAAAGTAGCTTGTTCTACCCCAAAATAATATATTTTACGTCAAATAATTCATTCCAGATTGGGAGATACGCCCAATTTTATGGTCCGGTTGTCTAGATCACTTCTGTTGTTGACTGGGCCTTTTCTAATCCATCTTTCACTGTATTTCACTAATCTGGCTTAGGCAACCCAGCACAGCTGGGTTGGTTGGCTAAAGTAGTTCGTTCTAACCCAAAATCATATTTTTTACGTCAGATAACTGATTACGGATTGCCAGATACGCCTGATTTAAGGTCCTATGGTCTAGATCACTTTTATCGTCAAGCGGGCCTTTTCTGATCCATCTTTGGGGGTATGTTAAACTAGCTCGTTCTACCCCAAAATCATATATTTTATGTCAGATAACTCATCTGGATTGCGAGACGATCCAAATTTAAGGTCTGAGGGTCTGGATGACTTCTGTTGTCGACTGGACATTTCCTGATTCATCTTTGATGGTATTTCACAAATCTGGCTTGGGTAACCTGCCGTAGCTAGGTTGGTTGGCTAAAGTAGTTCGTTCTACCCCAAAATAATATATTTTACATCAGATAACTCATTCCGGATTGAGAGATATGCCCGATTTATGGTCCGATGAGTTGGATCACTTCTGTCGTCGACCGGGCCTTTTCTAATCCATCTTTGGCGGTAGGCTAAAGTCACTCGTTCGACCCCCAAATCGTATATTTTACATCAGATAACTCATTCCGGATTGCGAGATACGTCCGATTTCAGGTCCGACGGTCTGGATCACTTTTGTCGTTGACCGAGCCTTTTCTGATTCATCTTTAGCAGTATTTCGCAAATCCGCCTTGGGTAACCCGGTCTCGCCAGGTTGGTTGGCTAAAGTCGCTCTTTCTACCCCAAAATCATATATTTTATGATAGATAACTCATTTCGGATTGCGAGATATGCCCGATTTAAGTTCCAATGGTCCTGATCAGTTCTGTCGTCGACGGGGTCTTTTCTGATCCATCTTTGGTTGTATACTAAACTAGCTCGTTTTACCCCAAAATCATATATTTTATGTCAGATAACTCATTATGGATTGCGAGACACACCCGATTTAAGGTCTGATGGTCTGTATCACTTCTGTTGTGGACCGGTCACTTTCTGATCCATCTTTAATGGTATTTCACAAATCTGGCTTGGGAAACCTGGCGTAGTGGGGTTGGTTGGCTAAAGTAGCTCGTTTTACGCCAAAATAATATATTTTACGTCAAATAATTCATTCCGGATTGCGAGATACACCCGATTTAAGGTCCGATGGTCTGGATCAATTCTGTCGGTGACTGGGCTTTTTCTGATCCATCTTTAGCGGTAGGCTAAACTAGCTCATTCTACCCCAAAATCATATATTTTACGTCAGATAACTCATTTTGGATTGCGAGACATGCCCGATTTAAGGTCCGATGGTCTGGATCACTTCTATCGTCGACCGGCCCTTTTCTAATCCTTCGTTGGCAGTAGGATAAAGTAGCTTGTTCTACCCCAAAATCATATATTTTACGTCAGATAACTCATTCCGGATAGCGAGACACGCTCGATTTAAGGTCTGATGGTCTTGATCACTTCTGTCATCAACACGGCATTTTCTGATCCATCTTTGGCGGTAGGCTAAAGTAGCTCGTTCTACCCTAAAATCATATATTTTACGTCAGATAACTCATTCCAGATTGCGAGACACGCCCGATTAAAGGTCCGATGGTTTGGATTACTTTTGTCGTTAACCGGGACTTTTCTAATCCATCTTTGGCAGTATTTCGCAAATCCTGCTTGGGCAACCCGGCCTTGCCAGGTTGGTTAGCTAAAGTAGATCGTTCTACCCCAAAATAATATATTTTACGTCAGATAACTCATTCCAGATTGCGAGATACGCCCGATTTAAGGTCCGATGGTCTGGATCACTTCTGTCGTTGACCGGGCCTTTCTAATCCATCGTTGGCAGTATTTTGCAAATCCGGCTTGGGCAACCCGTCCTTGTCATGTTGGTTGGCTAAAGTAGCTCGTTCTACCCCAAAATCATATATTTTACATAAGATAACTCATTCCGGAATGTGAGATACGTTCGATTTCGGATCCGATGGTCTGGATCAGTTCTGTCGTTGACCGGGCCTTTTCTGATCCATCTTTCGTGGTAGGCTAAAGTAGCTCGTTCTACCCCAAAATCATACATTTTACGTCAGATAACTCATTTCGGATTGTGAGACATGCCGATTTAAGGTCCGATGGTCTGTATCACTTCTGTCATCGACCGGGCCTTTTCTAATCCATCTTTTGCAGTAGGCTAAAGTAGCTCGTTCTACCCCAAAACCGTATACTTTACGTCAGATAACGAATTCCGGATTACGAGACACACTCGATTTAAGGTCCGATGGTCTGGATCACTTCCGTCGTCGACACGGCCTTTTCTGATCCATCTTTAGCGGTAGGCTAAAGTAGCTCGTTCTACCCTAAAATCATATATTTTACGTCACATAACTCATTCCGGATTGCGAGACACGCCCGATTTACGGTCCGATGGTCTGGATCACTTCTGTCGTCGACACAGCCTTTTCTAATCCATCTTTGGCAGTAGGCTAAAGTAGCTCGTTCTACCCCAAAATCATTTATTTGACGTCAGATAACTATTTCGGATTGCGAGATATGCCCGATTTAAGGTCTGATGGTGTGGATCACTTCTGTTGTTGACTAGGCATTTTCTAAACCATCATTGGCGGTATTTTGCAAATCTGTCTTGGGCAACCCGGCATAGCCGGTTGGTGGGCTAAAGTAGCTCGTTCTACCCCAAAATCATATATTTTACGTTAGATAACTCATTCCGGATTGCGAGATACGTCCGATTTCTGGTCCGATGGTCTGGATCACTTCTGTCATTGACTAAGCCTTTTCTTATCCATCTTTGGCGGTATTTCGCAAATCCGGCTTGGGTAACCCGGCATAGCCGGGTTAGTTGGCTAATGTAGCTTGTTCTACCCCAAAATCATTTATTTGACGTCAGATAATTATTCCAGATTGCGAGATATGCCCGATTAAAGGTCTGATGGTGTGGATCACTTCTGTCGTTGACTAGGCATTTTCTAATCCATCATTGGCGGTATTTTGCAAATTCGGCTTGGGCAACCTGGCATAGCCCGGTTGGTTGGCTAAAGTAGCTCGTTCTACCCCAAAATCATATATTTTACGTTAGATAACTCATTCCGGATTGCGAGATACGTCCGATTTCTGGTCCGATGGTCTGGATCACTTCTGTCGTTGACTAAGCCTTTTCTGATCCATCTTTGGTGGTATTTCGCAAATCCGGCTTGGGTAACCTGGCATAGCCGGGTTGGTTGGCTAATGTAGCTCGTTTACCCTAAAATCATATATTTTACGTTAGATAACTCATTCCGAATTGCGAGATATGCTTGATATAAGGTCCGATGGTCTAGATCACTTCTGTCGTTGACCGGTCCTTTTCTGATACATCTTTGGCAGTAGGCTAAACTAGCTCGTTCTACCCCAAAATCTATATTTTATGTCAGATAACTCATTCCGGATTGCGAGCTATGCCCGATTTAAGGTCCGATGGTTTGGATCACTTCTGTCGCTGACTGAGCCTTTTCTAATCCATCTTCGGCGGTATTTCAAAAATCTGGCTTGGCCAAACCGGCATAGCTGGGTTGGCTGGCTAAAGTAGGTCGTTTTACCCCAAAATCATATATTTTGTGTCAGATAACTCATTCCGGATTGCGAGATACGCCCGATTTAAGGTCCAATGGTCTGGATCACTCCTTTCGTTGACCGGGCCTTTTCTAATCCGTGTTTTGCTGTATTTCACAAATTCGGCTTGGGCAACCCGGCCTTACCGGGTTGGTTGGCTAAAGTAGCTCGTTCTACCCTGAAATTATATATTTTATCTCAGTTAACTCATTCCTTATTTCGAGATACGCCCGATTTAAGGTCCGATGGTCTAGATCACTTCTGTCGTCGACAGGTCCATTTTTTTATCCATCTTTGGAACTACGCTAAACTAGATCGTTCTACCCCAAAATCATATATTTTACATCAAATAACTCATTCAAGATTTCGAGACATGCCCGATTTAAGGTCCGATGGTCTGGATCACTTCTGTCATCGACCTGGCCTTTTCTGATCCATCTTTGGCAGTAGGCTAAAGTAGCTGGTTCGACCACAAAATCATATATTTTACGTTAGATAACTCATTCCGGATACGAGATATGCCCAATTTAAGGTCCGATGGTCTAGATCACTTCTGTCTTTGACCGGGCCTTCTCTAAATCATCTTTGGTGGTATTTCACAAATCTGGCTTAGGTAACCCGGTGTAGCCGGGTTGGTTGGCCAAAGTAGCTCGTTCTACCCCAAAATCATATATTTTATGCAAGATAACTCATTTCGGATTGCAAGATACGCTCGATTTAAGGTCCGATGGTCTAGATCACTTCTGTCGTCGACCGGGCCTTTTTTGATCCATCTTTGGCGGTAGTCTAAACTAGCTCGTTCAACCCCAAAATCATATATTTTACGTCAGATAGCACATTGCAGATTGCTAGACACACCCAATTTAAGGTCCAATGGTATGGATCACTTCTGTTGTCGACCGGGCATTTTCTGATCCATCTTTGACGGAATTTTGCAAATCTGGCTTAGGAAACCCGGCATAGCTAGGTTGGTTGGCCAAAGTAGCTCGTTCTACCCGAAAATAATATATTTTATGTCAGATAACTCATTCCGGATTGCGAGATACGCCCGATTTAAGGTCCGATGCTTTGGATCAATTCTACCGTTGACCGGGCATTTTCTAATCCATCTTTGGCAGTATTTCACAAATCCGGCTTAGGCAACCCGACCTCGGGTTGGTTGGCTAAAGTAGTGTAACGTCTCAGAAAATTTCATACAAAGACCCGAGTACCACTTCAGGCAGAAATCACTTAGGATCAAATCCTTTAGAAATTAGACAAAGTTAACTAAGTGCTAAACTGGATTAGCCACGAAATCCGTTTGAATCACTTTAAATACGATCTGCAAGACCCAAAACCTGTAGAATCATTGACGCCAGGTTACCCTAAAATCTAGGATCAATCTCATTACCCAGTTGCTCTCGGGAGAACATTGAAACTCCGTATCGGATCTGGACCGCACGTTAAAAGTCCGATGACCACGAGATTAAGCATTTAAGACCGCCTTGCTGGGCTTGATAACCATCTCGGAGATCAAATCGAGATAGTGTCCCACGGCTATTCGTTTGAGCCCGGAGCGAGGAGTGTGAGAAAACCTGGTTTTCTTTAGAAATTAAATCAAATTTAATTAATTTGAGACTTGATGTTTGCGGGCCAAATATAAGCAATCAGACCGTCGGAATCTGACCCAAATACACCCTCGGATCAGGAAACATTTCCCATAAATGTTTGTGTATTTGTAACCCTGATCGAGTTTCTGTAACCGTTGAATTGAAACTGGTCTGCTACGTGCGATCTAGAAACCCGACTGGAATGAAAACTTAACTCGACCTAGATCCAAGGTCAAGTCCGACCTTTGGCTCAAGGGGAGGTCCAAAAGTGCTCCGTTGAGACGGAACACACCTGCTTTGGACATAACTTAAGTATGCCTTGACCCTGAGTCTAATTTAGTGAGTTTTAAGCCTATATAGAGACCTTAAACCTTCTCTCATTCTCACCATACGAATTTGAGAAAACCTAGGAGAGAGAAGAGAAGAAAGAGAGAGAAAGTGTGAGAGAAGTGGGAGAATCTTCCTGTTATCCTACCCTAGAGCTATACGTGATTAACCATCACGATGTAATCACTTTTCCGGCGATTCCGACTTCATTTTTAGGTAAGAAAACCCTAACCCTAACCTGTTTTAAGGTTTCTATCGGTGCAAGTAGCGAAGTAGCTGACTTACCTTGTGATATAGGTAGTCGTATCGACGTTGACGAAGGCGTAGAGTTTCTGTTAAGTTCGTTACGTTTCTACGGCATAAGGTGCAGACTTTAGACGTATAGGTTATGGTTTTCAATGCTTTCAATGTCAGATAATGGTAGATTCATGATCTGGGTGTTATTGTACATGCACAATCTGATGTTCGTTTTGTGTTTCAGTTGCGTATGCAAATTATGGCAAATTGTGTATTTAGTATATTTGTAGAAAATACCATATATGTACAAATTTTGAAAGTGTGTTTACCACGATTAATTACTGTATGAACATGATATATATGTGTATAATACTTACTTGGCGAAAGGGTTCACCCTAATACATGTTTTTGCTAGTATACGCTATGTATGTTAAAAGAGTGTATTCTAAGTGTTTGGGAAAATGTTTGTAAGAGTACGTACTTAGATGATTGTGCTTTAGGTAGGTGTTGAGATAGAATTCTCAATTACCTTAGTGATGTGTATGATTTCCTTCATGTACGTTGTTTAAGTTAACTGCTTACTCATGAAATGTATGTGTTGTATTTCCTGTTTGTTTTGTACTTTATAACATGCTTGTTAACATGTTTAAATTACTTTATTAATTTTGCTTTGTCTATTATACATGCTTTCTGGTTACGACTTGAATGTGATTGGGGATATGTGATAGTCCAGACAATCGATAACAGGCTGAAGTCGTGGTTGAGATTCATTTCACCACGTAGGATGTGTTTGACGAACCCGACTCGTACTTCGGTTGGGGACAGTGGTTAGGCCACGCGAAGTGCTCATGCACTTCATGTCGTTCAGTTGGTTATGCGCTCGTGCTAGTCGAGCTCGTCACGTAACCCGATCTGTCTAATGTACGTTCACCATGTTTAGACGCTACTGCTTGAACCTAGGGTACCAAACTTACCAGTGTAACCCTGTTAACCTTGGTACCTCGAACCGCTAAGACTCATGAGCCGGGCATGGTGGTATGGGACACCGTGGCCGAGCTGTCGGCCTACGCTGCGGCCACGAGCCTCCCAGTAGTGACTAGTGAGCAATCCAAACTCGTGAGCCGAATAAGGTGGTATGGGACACTGTATTCGAGCTGTCGGTCTACACTGATTGGTGACGAGCCCTTTGTAGTGACCTCGAGCATAATCTGAATCTGCGGAGAGGCAACGAGCCTTCCCGTAGTAAAAAGAGTATAAACTAGGCTTATATTGATAAGGTGATGGGGGAGTGGTGTAAAGAGTGCGTGTAACAGCCCTGACAGCCCTTTACAACGACCTAGAACTGCATCATCATATGAGATTATCTAGGACTGACGACCCTAAAATGGATCATTGTTTGGGAATGATATAAGGAAGGTACCTTAGTTTCCCAATACTGTTGTATGAAAATAAATAATAATAACTCGGTAATCACGTTCATACCATAACACTGCATGTGCCTGGAAGATGTGGAGTACTGAGGGATGAACGCATGCCGTGGATGTAAGATGGTATCGCATGAGGGAGCATTAGCGAGGGCATACATCATGATTGCATTCATACTTGCATTAATAAGAGTATTTATGAGTGTTTGATTGTACTGCTTTATCATTACTGCTTGACTGAATTGATAACATGTTAACCTATGCTTTATTATTCCACTGAGTTAGCTACTCACTCCCACGTTACGGGACGATGGTCTGGACACCCACCAGACTCTGTCTTAGATGCAGGTATTGACGAGACACAGGAGGCTGAGCCTGATTACTATGATGATCAGGATGAGTTCTCCTACATGCAGTTCTCTGGAGGCTACGCTTAGGCCATTCAGATGATGGGGTTACAGGGTGTACCATTATAGTTGTACCATTTTTGGCATTTTTATTTTTGAAACAAATACATGTATATGGTGACTCAGTAAAGTGTTCATACTCTGGAGACCGACTGTGACATTTCTGGCTTTATATATATCTATATACATCTTTCAGTCTTCCGCTTGTGTTTTATAACTTGATCTGGAGTATGAATTACTATTTTGGTATAATCCCACTCATGATTATTGCACTAACATAGACAACATTCAATCATAAGCATTTATGCTGCATAAGTGATATTTTGTAACTCGGGTGTTGAGTTGCTACTCAACCCCCGATTTTCAGAGCGTTACAAGTTGATATCAAAGCATGATTTGGATTAAACCGGACCTGGGTTATGGTCACACGACGTACGCTGACACATTTCGACATAGGAGGGTACGAGGAAATGTAGAAACAGTCCTAGGTATCCCGATTTCGCCAATTGGTGAAGTTCACGGAAATCGGCCATTTTGTTTTACTCTGTACTCCACTACGATCGCATGAGTAGACCCCAAAACACTTCTAGACCGTCAAACGATGGGTTTAGATCACAATTCACCCCATCCCAGCCGTTAGAAATCGGTACATACAGGTATGTATCAGAAACATCCCAAAACTACCCTAAATGACTCAAAACGAAGTCGAGGGCCTATCCACGTAAATCCAGAGGGACCTAGGGTGGACCCCACAACATTTTAGGGCCTAGGGGTCACGAGGACCTCGTCCAAAAGGCGAGGCATCGCCTAACAGTGCAGGGAGTGGCGAGGACCTCGCCGGTTAACGGGCTGGCTCAGGCAGGCAGGTCGGGCCGACGAACTTTGGGGCCTAGGGTGACCCCCTGATACATGGGTCGTGGTTTAAAATCACCCCAAATGCATACCTCATTCACAAAACCCCCCTCCAAGCTCTCCCTTTCCTTCAAAAATTCATTTTTCTCTCTCAAACCTTCCCTCCAATCGCCCACTCTGCCATTTTCTGTTAAAACCCACACCCCTCCATCGTTTACAACAACACCTACCCTCCACCCTTTCCGTTTTCTCTCATTTGAGCCCTTACACCCCCTCATTTGGAGCTCGAAGCCATGTAAACTCTCAACCCATCCCATCTCTTTATTTTCTTTCTTCAAACCCTGTCATTTGGGCCTTTACAACCACTGTTGAGGCTCAGATTTATGGAGAACCATAAACTTCAGCCCTATTCCTTCTTTTTCTTCACTTGCCATGGCCTTCTTCGAGTTCATTGCGGCCATTTTCTCGGTTTCTGTCGTCCTTTCTCTCATGGGAAAGAGAAAGGAGGCCGCGGATGAAGCTGGGCCTAGCCGCCCTACGCGTTCGAGGAGGCCGAGAGGCACCGCCGCTAGCACAAGCACCGCTCAGGAGTTTCGGACGAAGAAGGATCTTGATCTCCAGGTTCCTGCGGAAAGGGCTCTGTTGGCGGAGCTGTCTCATGGAGTTCATGAGGACCGTAGGGTCCTTTTTGAAGCTCAAGTGGATGGGCGGCTCTTTGGAGAATATCTGTTGTTCAAGTTTGTGGAAGGGGCCCATTGGGGTCCACTATTTGATGGCGAGTATCGTGCCAATGCGAGCTCTGTCCGAGCTTTCTATGCCAACATTCACGAGACTATGCTTGAACCATTACAGTTCAAGATCCCATGTGGACGAGATCGGTTGGCCATAGTTGATTTCAGGTTGATATCTCGGCTTCTGAATGTGCCCCTTGGCGAGGTGCATGCTAGCGACCTGAATCTGAGGACTATACGTGAAAGGGATCGTCACACATGTTTCCTTTGTGGTGGCCGACTGGTCGAGTGGCAGCTGAACAAAAGTCTTCTAGCAACCGAAATGTCTGACAACTTCTGTTTTCTCCATCACATCTTCACATTCAACGTCTACCCCAGGTGGAGCAATCACAGTGAATGTACGCGCCTCCTGGTAGATTTCCTGTATCAAGTGGGGCAGAGAGTGAACCTGTGCGTGCCTACGTTCGTGCTGCGACTGATAATTAAGACTGAACGCTCCGCTAGAAGGACTGACTCGCTCCCCTTCGGCCGGCTCATATGCAAGATTGCACATCAGTTTGGCTATAGTCTTGGGGCGGAGATGTCGGTGCCGATTCATCACATCAATGAGGATACCCTCAACCAGATGGAGATTGGGCCACGGCAACGCCAAGCTCGACTTGAAGAGAGCGATGATGAGACAGAGAGCGAGGAAGAAGAGAGTGAGGAAGAAGATGGAGCTGAGATAGAACAGGAAGAAGAGGAAGAATAGGCAGAGGATACGGAGGAGAGCTCCCCTCCTACTCCACCGGTGCAGGGCGTTGATCGGGCTGCTTGGGATACTCGTATTGCTCGACTGGAGGAGGATCATGTTGAGCTACGACAAGGTCAGGCTGTCCTACGACAGGATGTCATGGATCTTCGGGGCCTTGTGAAGCACAAGTTCAAGAAAGTAACTCGCACGTTGAAGGCTATCCTGTATTGTCTGCAGGATAAGGGTGCCCCTACTCCATCGCCAAACTCGGATGCCTAGTCATCCATGTTGTTGTCTTATATTTTGCTTTGGTTACCGCCTTAGGATGCTTATGTTTTCATGTTGTTGGGTGTAGTAATTGGTAGAATGTTTTGGATGTTTGAGGCTTTGGTTGTATTAGTTCCCATGCATCTCCTGTCATGATTCATGCAACTCTATATTCCATGTATTATGACAATTTTGGTAATGAAATGCATACCGCCTCTTTTGCTATGAAGTGTGTGGAATGCTTAAGTGATTGTGTATTGTGTTGCTATGCTTCATCTTACATGCGTTGCACCCTATGTTGTATAGGGCATGCCACAGAAATATACGTGGAGCACGACACATCTCGCACTCACTGATACGATGGACCAGGCTCCTTCCCACAGAGATGGTCGTACGGACCCAGGTTTGGGCCCGGATCGTGAGACTATACCTGCGTCTCAGCCTTCCACTGGTCCTACAGCTGGACTACCACCTTATACACCACCGGTTCGCGAGCAGAACCGTGCTTCTTCCTCGATGCAGTACGTGCCTCAGCCTGCCTCACTTATGGATAGGTTGGAGCAGTTATTGATGATGATGCACCAGCAGCAGGTGCAACACCAACAGCAACAGGTGCAGCTTCAACAGCAGCAGCAACAGCTCTTAGCCACTATTGTAAGGGCCTTATCTCAGGGTGGGAGTGCGACTCCACCTTCACCATCTACACCTCCTACTGAGACTGCAAAACCTTCTGCTCAGGCTGAGGATGTGCCTCTGCTTGCACCTACTGCATACCCCAAGGGGCATTTGGGTACTAGTGGCCTTCTCGAGCAATTCCAGCGCTTGAGGCCTCCTACGTTTACAAGTTCTCATAGACCCGAGGAGGCTGAATATTAGCTAGACCGTATCTCCAAGATGCTACGGATGCTGTATTGCACCGAGTCAGAGTAGGTTGAGTTGGCCACATTTATATTTGAGAAGGAGGCCAGTATGTGGTGGGATGGTGTCCTACGGACAGTCGCAGTTGGCTACGTATGGACCTAGGCAGCTTTTGAGTTTCGTTTCCACGAAAAGTACTACCCTCAGACCTACCGACATGAGAGGGAGAATGAGTTATTGTGCCTCAGGCAGGGAGGCATGACAGTTATCGAGTACGAGCATCGATTTACTGAGCTGGGCAGATATATCCCTACGATACTCACTGATGAACAAATGCGGATACGACATTTTTCTGAGGGCTTGCGACCTGATATTCGGTCGAAGATGTGTTGTATCAGCATACCCTCCTATGCCGAGTTGGTTCATATGTCTATGCGCGCAGAGCAGGATGTTGAGCGACTGACACGTTCTCGTGGCCCTATGTTTCCTAGGCCACGACCAGATATCCAAAGTAGGCCATTCCTCAGCAAGAGGCCTCGTATTGACTCTCCTCCCAGGATTGTGGCGCTAGTAGTTCCGATGAGGCGTCCAGGTGTGACCAATTCTTACTGCGGGAAATCGGGAAATCGGTCACCCTGCAGAGAGTTGCTTCGCATGGATAAGAGACAGCGGGTTTACACCACCTCAGCGGATTGATCGTCCTCACCCTCAGGCTTTATCAACTCCACCACTACGGACAGAACCTGCACATTCATCCTTCAAACCTCTTGCACCTCGTTTTAGGCCGCCACAACGACCTATGGTGCCTCAACCCAACCGACCTCAGCAGGCACGCATTCATGCACTTACGGCGGAGGAACCAGAGACCGCACCTTCAGCACCTATGGCTGTCGAGGTCACTGCACACATCCAGGGTATTCCTATCTTCTTGCTGGTGGACACAGGGTCCACTACCTTTATGATCTCATACACGGCAGTCAAGCGACTGGGGTTGATCACTGGTCCTACGAGGGGAGTGAGGGTCATCACTGCCACAGGGACTTTTCTGATGTTACTAGTATGTGTGAGGGCTGCTCGATAGACTTGGGTGGCAGAACTATATTAGTCGACCTAATCGTCGTCCCCCTATTCCATTACGATGTCATTTTCGGTATGGACTGGCTTACTGAGATGCAAGTAGAGATCGATTGCGAGACTAGGATGGTTACAACCCACGGACCAGAGGGCACAAATTTTACTTTCCTTGTTTAGGTCAGTCACGCTTCTCGGTTGTGGTGTTTCGCTTCTTCATTGGAGGCTACTGATGTTCCGACGCTTGTGGATACGCCTGTAGTTCAGGCTTTTGCGGACGTGTTTGAACCGATTCCTGGGTTGCCTCCTCGGCGCGAGATCGACTTCACCATTGATCTTGTGCCTGGTGCGACACCCGTTTCATTACCGATGTATCACATGCCTCCATGTGAGATGAAGGAATTGAGAAAACAGATTGATGGACTGGTAGAGAAGGGCTTTATACGACCCAGTGTGTCTCCTTGGGGAGCACTTGTGTTGTTTGTCAAGAAGAAAGACAGGTCGCTACGGTTATGTATTGATTACCGTATGTTGAACCAGTTGACCGTGAAGAACAAATATCCTTTGCCCAGGATAGACGACCTGTTTGATCAGTTGAGGGTGGCAAAGTATTTTTCGAAGATCGATTTACAGTCAGGGTATCATCAGTTGCGCGTCAGGGATGAAGACGTGCATAAGACGTCTTTCATGACCTGTTTTGGGCATTACAAGTTCCTTGTGATGTCATTCGGTCCTACGAATGCACCGGCCATGTTCATGGACTTGATGAACCGGGTATTTCGGCCATTCCTATACCGATTCGTCATCGTGTTTATCGACGACATCCTGGTATACTCTACGATCAGGGAGAACACGAGGAACACTTACAGGCAGTCCTAGAT